>CAUZXS010002580.1:0-72486 GCA_963585895.1 Sepioteuthis lessoniana | reverse complement strand
CGACCTTGCTAAGGATTTGAAAAAACTATGGAACATGAAGGTGACAATTATACCAATTGTGATCGGTGCTTTTGGTACGGTAACTAAAGAATCATTAAAGGGACTTGAGGACTTGGAAGTTGGCGGACGGGTGGAGACCATCCATTATTGAGAACGGCCAGAATACTGAGTAGAATCCTGAGACTTGAGAAGACTTGCTGTCACTCAAACTCCAATGAAAGACCATCAGTTAGCGCTGATGTGAAAAACTCTAATGAGTAAATAATAATAATAATAATAATAATAATAATAATAATAAGAAGAAGAAGAAGAAGAAGAAGAAGAAGAAGAAGAAGAAGAAGAAGAAGAAGAAGAAGAAGACCTATGGAACATGAAGGTGACAATTATGCCAATCGTAATTGGGGCTTTTAGTACAGTCATCAAAGGCTTATTAAAGGGACTAGAAAACTCGGAAAGAATTGGACGAGTGGAGAGCATCCAAACGACAGCATTATTGATAACGGCCTGAATACTGAGAAAAGTCCTGGAAAATGGAGGAGACTTGCTGTCACTCAAACTCCAATGAAAGTCCATCAGCTAACGCTGATGTGAAAAATTCTAATGAATAATAATAATAATAATAATAATAATAATAATAGTTATAATAATAATAATAATAATAAGAAGAAGAAGAAGAAGAAGAAGAAGAAGAAGAAGAAGAAGAAGAAGAAGAAGAAGAAGAAGAAGAATACTTGTACTTGATGGCCTTGGAACAGTTCCAAAATGTTTGGAGAAAAGACGGAAGTTATTGTAAATCAGAGAAAGAATATAGACGGAGAGAGTCCCCGTGTCGTAATGATTAAAGTGCTGAACTGCAGTCTCAAAGTAAGCGAGTTTGAACACTAGTCATACTGTTACGTTTTACTTTCAGTCAGGTCCCCTTTGATAATGTATAACCCACCCTTATCTCCCACCTATGGGTTAAATAGTATCACTGTTGTTCTTCTACAAGAATAGCTTTAGCATTAAATAAGCCATGAAAATTGATATGTATAAATCAAAGAAACTAGAAACCAAGAATCGAGGACCATCCAAACCTCAGTATTGTTTAGATTGGCTAGAATACTCAGAAGAGTTTGGGAGACCTGAGGAGACTTACTGTCTCTCAGAACCCCGTAAAAGGCTATCAGTTAATGTTGGTATGAAAAACTCCAAAGGAGTTCAATAATAATAATAATAATAATAATAATAATAATAATAATAATAAGAAGAAGAAGAAGAAGAAGAAGAAGAAGAAGAAGAAGAAGAAAACAAAAAAATCTCTGAATCATGAGACTAATAGTGATAGCAATTGTATTTTGTGCTCTTGGAACAGTCCCCAAATGATAGGTAAGGGGACTGGAAAAGTTGGAAATTAGGGTACAAATAGAGAACATCTCGACTACAGTATTCTTAAGATTGATCGGAATATTGAGATGAGTTTTGGAGACTAGAGGAGGCACGCGGTCACTCAGACTCCAGTGAAAGATCACCTGCTAATGTTGGTATAAAAACTCCAAAGGAGTATAATAATAATAATAATAATAATAATAATAATAATAATAATAATAATAATAATAATAACCTGTCCCGGCTGATCAGAGAATAAAACTAAAAAAATGTGAAAAGAGAGATAAGTACCTGGACCTTGCTAGAGAATTAAAAAAAAACTATGGAACATGAAGATGACAATTATACCAATCGTGATTGGTGCTTCTGGCACGGTAACTAAAGGATTATTAAAGGGCCTAGGGGATTTGGAAGTTGGCGGCTGAATGGAGACTATACAAACAACAGCATTATTGAAGACGGACAGAATACTGAGAAGAGTCCTGGAGACCTGAAGAGACTTGTTGTCACTCAATCTCCAGTTAAAGACCATCAGCTAACGCTGATGTGAAAAACTCTAATGAGTAAATAATAATAATAATAATAATAATAATAATAATAATAATAATAATAATAATAATAAGAAGAAGAAGAAGAAGAAGAAGAAGAAGATATACATATGTATACGTATTTACATACTAACTGGGTTTTAAAACAATATAGCAGCAGAGCCGTCACCGTTATTTATATGCATGTGCATATTTTTTTAGTGCATGCATATATGTTTTAATTACTGTATATGTACATGTTCGTAAATATATGTGCATTTTTGTGCTATATGATTGTATGTATATGCACGGACAGATATGCGCATGCACAGAGGCACAAAAACATGTATTTGTACGAAAATAAACATTTGCATAAATGTGCATGTATATCAAAGTGAATGTACGCACGGATAAATCCATTATGTACGATTATTTTCGAATAAATATGTTTATTCGTTCATATATTTGTTGTTGTTGTTGTTGTTGTTGCTGCTGCTGCTGTTACTGCTGCTGTTGCAACTGATATTCTTATTGTTTTTAATGGCTATTTTAAAAAACTTCGATATCATTTGAGGCTGGTTGGTTGGTTGGTTGGTTGGTTGTTTGATTGGTTGGTTGGTTTGTTTTATGGCATATCAACCTTTGTAAGTTATTTAATGCCAAATCTATTTTATATACAAATAATCAGTTCTATTTCAAACAATTCAGTTTATCATAAGTGCACAGTTTCAATGTCAAAACATTCAAGTTATTCAGTTTTATCAAACTGTTCTAATTCAAACAATTCAGTTTATTGGCCTTGTGGGTAGAGTGTTCTCAAGTGGTCCGGAAGACCGGGGTTCAATCCCATGTCGAGTCATACCAAAGACTTAAAAAATGGTACTTGATAACTCTTTACTTAACACTCAGTAATATAAAGTACGGATCAAGGGTAAAGTGGAGCAATCCAGGGAAAGAAGTTGCGCCCTCCTCTACACCTCGGTGTAGTAGCTATTGAAAAGGGAGCCTTCGGGTCGCCCTCGACGACAGTCACCAACTTTACTTACTTACTTTTGTCCACACACAGTTAAATGTCAAAACAGTTCTATTTCAAACAATTCCGTTTAGCACAGTTTAAATATCGAAGCAGTTCTATTTCAAGTAATTCAGATTAACATAAGTATGCATTTTAGTTCTAATTGACCCATTGATAGAACCCTATCAAGTGCTACCACTCCGAGCCTGAGTGGACCTGGAAGCAGTGACAGTAAAGGGATGCTCCGTATTTACCAAAGCTCCAGCATTACTGGAACCTCACCATCAGATTGTTTAGTGTCATATCTGGGACACTTGTTGGGGTAGGGTCTTATCCCTCAGCAGGGGAGCAGTCAGTGTATTCTGCAGCCCAGCCGACGAGGAAAGATATCATTTAAGATGTACAGGGCGTTCCGAAAAATTGATATCGTAATTTCGTAATTTGATGATTTGATCAATTCTCGTTTAAATAATATCATATTTTAACAGCATGTGTAGAAACAACTCAAAGTTTAATGTTTAATGTTTTAAACTGCTTTTCTTTTCAGGTGAGTAACATTTCTCTCACTAAAATGAAAAAATAAAACATAAAACTTTTTTTTTTTTAATCTTCTTTTTTATTTATACAAACTTGTTTCTCCACTGGCTGGAAGAAACCGGAGATCATTTGAACGAGGATTTATCAAGTTATTAGATAACAAAATTATATCATTTTAATCATTAAGGGTTTTCGGACTATTGTCTTCATCTTTATTGTTATTTCCACAACGTTTCGACCGATATGTCCTCCGGCCTTCTTCACGGATTTGTCGAACTCTGCAACCTTCACGGAACTTCGAACTACATCCTTTATTGAATCCACGGGGGTCACCTGTTCTGATTCCGTTAGCTATAACCGGGTACAAGTGTTAAGTATTCCTGTATTGTTACTCACCTGCAGTCTGGATTGAACCTGACAGCAGGCGAGTTCAATACAGGTTCAGTCCTGACTGCTGGCGAGTAACAATATAGGAATACTTAAAACTTGTACCCGGTTATGTCTAACGGAAT
Source organism: Sepioteuthis lessoniana (assembly GCA_963585895.1). Classification (NCBI taxonomy): domain Eukaryota; kingdom Metazoa; phylum Mollusca; class Cephalopoda; order Myopsida; family Loliginidae; genus Sepioteuthis; species Sepioteuthis lessoniana. Next base: position 68,527 of record CAUZXS010002580.1, on the reverse strand, counting down.
CAGAACAGGTGAACCCTGCGGATTCAATAAAGGACGTAGTTCGAAGTTCCGTGAAGGTTGCCGAGTTCGACAAACCCCTGAAGAAGGCCGGAGGACATATTGGCCGAAATGTTGTGGAAATAACAACAAAGATGAAGACAATAGTCCGAAAACCCTTAATGATAAAAATCATCAAGCTTCGTCTCAGAAACAAAATTATATCAATTTTTCTGAAATAGTCTGTATTTGAAACCACAACTTTGAATGCATATTGGTAGATATTAAGTCATGCCAAGTCTTCGTTTATCTTTTGGTTATTCATGCAAACAAAATAAACCGATAAAAATTGCCGAAAATAAAATGATTCAATCAAAAATGTTTCCAGCCACTGATTTCATACAACGTACTTAAAAAAAAGAAATGTTGACATTCTTGTGGGAATATCTTTACGATATCATTTCAAACAGTTTTCACATGTTCACCAAACCAATTAGCACATTCTTGAAATTTCCTGCAGGTAATTGAAAAAATGTTGATGTTTCTATGGGAGTATCTTTATAAGAAAAGCAGAACTCATATTACGTTAACCCCCTGAGGAGAGATTACAAGAATGTTTAGCGGGGTGAAAGTTTGTTATTCTTGGGGACGACGAAGAAATGTATTCTTGCGCGTCTTTATATCCTCGCTAAGTGTTTTTAGGTATATAGAAGAGAGAGAGAGAGAGAGAAGTACGAAGTCAAAATGTTTTTATGATAGCTTTTTTGGCAGCATGGAATAAAGAGTTTATGTTTTTGCTGCAAGCCCCGTGGGAAAGGAAAGAAGTAAAGAGACGAAATGGAGTTATGAGAGAGTAGAGAAAGCAGCGCGTGTCGTTAGACGTGCGAGGGATTATGTTCGCCGTAATTTAGCAAAAGTCGTGTTTGCTGTTTGAGGAAATAGACATTGAAGTCACCGTTAGTTTGTGGTTCTGGTTATTCGTGGAGAAGCGTGAATGTCTCCAGAAAATGTTGCCCAGAGATGAAGTAGTCGCTAGGTGCCAGAGCGGAATTAAGACATCGCAGTCGACATAGCCAATTTTGGGGGTGACGTAAAGTTGTTCCTGTGGGTGGCGTATTGAATGTATCTAATCCATATTCAACTGGGAATCCTTGGTCTAAGAAAAATAACCAAGGAGTCCATGAATTAGGCTGCTTCCCTCATGGTGTCCAAGCTGCTGCTGCTATTGGAGAGCAGACAGTAGACGTCTGTACAGAACGGAGTTGTTCTGCCAAAAAGAGTGTTTGGTGGTTTTCCCCAATTACTGCTGCCCAGAAAGGTGATTCGGATTGAATAGGATAAGTCATCCTGATTGGGTGAAATTATACGTCGAATTAAATTACGCTCCAAACAAAAATACGAAAATTCTTTCTGCTACAAGGGTTTTGATAGGAATGGGTAACAAGTGGAAATTTTAAAGTCATATTATAAAGGATGTTCCACATAAATGTTATCAATTTTTAACTCCTTGTATGTATATGTGTATCAAACTGGAAGCAAATTGATCATTTCCTTCTTTGAAATATTTCATGGATATAGCCTATAAATCCTTCAAAGCCTTTCCAAAGTTAATATGGGTGGAAGTTCTTGTTCGTAAAGAAATTGATTAAATACTTTGAAAAAAATAATAACCGCAGGAAAATTGTGAAATAGAGTATCTACTTCAATAAGACAGACATTATCATGTAGCCAAAAGAACAGTCTTTACACACACACACACAATGTGTGCGTGTGTGTGTGTGAGAGAGAGAGAGAGACAGAGAGAGAGAGAGAGAGAGAGAGAGAGAGTTTGTGCATGTGTTTAGATGAAATTTAGCCAATTATTATTATTATTATTATTTACTCATTGGAGTTTTTCACATCACTTTTAGCTGATGATCTTTCACAAGAATTTGAGCGACAGCAAGTATCTTCAAGTCTCCAGGACTCTTCTCAGTATTCTGGCCGTTCTCAATAATGTACTAGTATGATGATCTCTACTCGTCCTCCAAACTCCAAGTCTTCCAGTGCCTTTAATAATCTTTTGGTGATTGTACTAAAAGCACCAATTCCAATTGGTATAATCGTCACTTTCATGTTCTACAGCTCTTTTAATTCTCTAGCAAGGTCGAAGTACTTATCCTTCTTTTCACATTCTTTCAGTTTTATTCTGTAGTCAGCCGGGACAACAAAGTCGACAATTTTGCAAATTCTCTTTTTTTGTTGATAATGATTTGGTCTGGTCTTCTGGCCGAGATTAGGTGATCCGTCTCTACGTCGTGGGGGTTTATGTGCGTCATTTTCTATGACAGGTGCTGGGTTGTGCATATACCATTTGTTCGTATGGCCAAATTTTAATTTCTTGCACGTCTCCCAGTGGATCACCTTGCCCACCCAGTCGTGTCTAGTCTTATACTCCTGTGCTAATTTGTTGCATTCGCTTATTATGAGATTGATCGTTTCGTCTCTGTCACCGCATAGCCAACATTTATTGTTTGGTTGCGTCTTATCTATTCTTGCTTTGATATGATTGGTTCTTTTGACGTTGTTTTGTGCTGCTATTAGGACAGATTCTGTTTCTCTCTTAAAGTTTCCTTTTCTTAGCTATGTCCAGGTTTTCTCGTGAGAGATGTTTATAAGTCGTTTAAAACGCCCATAGAGTTGTTTTTCTTCCCATTTTTCTTTCCTAGTTGTTGTCATTCTGTTATCCGTCGTGTTATCAGTATCGTTTCTGATGGCTGTAATCAGTCTCCCTCCGTGTTTTTCTATGTAGTCTTCGAGTTGTTGTATCGATGCGTCAACGCTGTCTTTGATGCTGGCAAGTCCTCTTCCTCCCTCTTTTCTAGATACATATTGTCTGTCAACGTCGTCTCTGGGATGTAATGCCTTATGCATGGTCATTAGTTTTCTTGTTCTTTGATCCATTTGTTTAAGTTCATCTCTGGTCCACTTGAGAAAGAGTCCCGAATATCTAACAAGGGACACAGCCCAGGTATTTATTCCTTTGATAAGGTTTCTGCTACATAGTTTTATCACGAGTAGTTTTCTAGTTCTCCTGAGATATTCTTTTTGAATTTTGTCTTTCATTTCCACTTGTTTGATGGTGTGAACCTGCAAGATGCCCAAATATTCGTTTGTTTCGTTTTCTGTGAGCATTCTATTTAAGCCTCAAGACTCTCCTCAGTATTCTGGCTCATCTTAAAATGCTGTAATTTGGATGGGCTTCACTAATCCTCTTATTTCTAAGTCCTCCAGTCCCTGTATCAATCTTTTGGTGGTTGTACTAAGAGCACCAATTACTTATGGTATCAGTCACTTTCATGTTCCACATTTTTTTCAATCCCCTAATCGCAAACCATTCATGTATTCATTTTCTACAACGTTGTAAAACAGTACACAGATTCAGTAATTAGGAATAAACCCTGGGTGAAACTCAAATTCAAGTCTCGTTTTGCTTTGATAAAATTTTTAAAAGATTAAATCAAATACTTGTCACATTATTATCATATTCCCTCAATGTGAGTTTATCACACCAGTTGTATCTGGTGATTTTTCACTGAATTCCGAGAGACACTAAGTCTCCTCAGTTATCTAGGACTCTTCAAAGTATTCTTGCTGATCTTAAAAATGGTTTTGACGTTGTTGTTGTGGTTGTTGTTGTTAAGGTTTCAATATTACTTTCAGTTTTTTACTATCTTTCACCGCATTTTGAACCAAGATCTAGGGTGAGGGAAGTGAGTGATTATATGCATTCTATTTTTTCCAGGCTCTTTAAGTGCTATTTTTTCATTCGCATTGTTAGTACTCTCGTATGTAGATGAGCAGTTCCGCTAAGTGCAATTTTTTGATTTATTCTACTAGACGTTTTGAAAACAAAATGATTGGGCTCAAATTTTGTATCATAAATCATTATTATAACCTCAGTAGAAAAGGGAGGTGCCCGTGGTGTAATGGTTATCGTCGCAGGATATGAACACGGCGACACGAGTTCAAATCTTGGACTGATTGCATTTCACATAGCACTAATACCCTTGGGAAAGGTATGAATCCAATTATTCTCCCACCAGCTGTTGGTAAATAATAGGACAGACTAGGTTCTTCAGCCTTGGTGAGGCAACTAGTCTAGGAGAAGGAAAACTCTGAATTCAAACCTGTTAAACTCCGCTTAAAAAATTGACCTTGTGTCATATCCTACCCGAGCGGAGGGGTTGGGTAAATATGATAACCTCAGCAGAAAATGGAATTTACAATTATTTAACAGTAAAAGAATAACATTTTAGGATCTACCAGCAATTAGTCTCAAACATGAACCCAAAAAGTCAAGAAGAACCCTAGAGTAAAAAGTCCAGAAATCTGTTGTTCAGCTGAAGGCACTGTTGAAGTTGTCGAGCAAAGTTGATGATAACAGGTACATATTCCTCTGGGTAGATTGCTTGAATCTTTTCAGTGATAGCTGCCTTCAGTGCAGCAATGGTGTAAGAGTCGCTCTGGTGGTTGTTGTCCTTGGGGAATACCCCAGAACAATTTTTTTTTTTAATTATTTCGTGATATGTCTTCTTATTCTCCGTCATTCAGAGTGTGATTTTGCAATATTTTGTCAAAGATATCAAAAATGTTTGCTATTTTTCAAAAATAATCTGTAAAAAGTAAAAGAATAAGGTAGAGAGAGAAAATCTGAGAGGCTGCAGCTTTGTTTCAACAATTGTAAAACACCCGTATATAGGTTGGAATTGTCAGGTATTTTATTTATATGTTCATCTGTCCCATTCTTGAATATACCCAGGGCTCCCACTGTAACTGGTACAGTGGTAGTTTTAAGGTGCCAAATTTGTTCAATTTCTTTTTTTCCTTGTTTTTATCTTTATTTATTTATATTCTTTGACTGATATGTTGTTATTTGTTGGCACTGACATATCACTTAGAAGTCATTTTTTCTTTTAAAGTCTTTAAACATTATATCTGATCTACCGCTCTTTATTTTCGATGAGTTTAGACAGTTAGCAAAGTCCCAGAAAATGGTAATTCCTTTTGCTTCAGTGATCGATTCTGATTGGTATTCATACTATTCTTCAGATTTTCACATTCCTTACTATTTGCACATTTTCCCTTATTTTATTCCTTTGAGAAATTTTCACCCCTGCATTAGCAGATGTTCTTTCACTTGAGCTGGGTGACAGCAAGTCTCTTTAAGTCTCCGGGACTCTTCTCAGTATTCTGGTTTGGTTTGGTTTGGTTTGGTTTCTTTAGTTTAATGGCAAATCAACTCTTTGCCAAAGCCATTCTCCTAGAAGAACAGCAGTGGTACTATTTAACGCATAGCTGGGAGGATAAGGGGGTTCATACCTTTCCCAAGTGTATTTGTCCGAAAGTGAACATAATAGCGCGACTGGAGTTCGAACTCACTACGATTTTGCAATCCATCGCTTTGACCATTACACCACGAGGACACCCCCCTCAGTATTCTGGTTGATCTTAATAATGTTGTAGTCTTGATGGTTTCTATTTGTCATCTTTTATTTCCAAGTCCTCCAGTCTCTGTATCAATCATTTGGTGTCTGTACCAAGAACTCCAGTTATAATTGGTATCACCGTCACTTTCATGTCCCTCGGTTTTTTTCACTTCTCTGGCAAGGTCGAGGTACTTATCTCTCTTTTCGTTTTCTATCAGTTTTACTCTGTGGTTAACCAGGACACTTACCGGGTCTTTATCGAAAACCTAGGGTGAAGGAAGATAGTGATTATATGTATTCGATGTATTTTTGTTTAGTTTTTTTTTGTTGTTGTTGTTGTTGTTTTTCGAAGCCTCATTTAAGTTTTATTTTTCAAGTCGTTGTTGTTGTTGTTGTTGTTAACAAGAAATGAATGTGTCGGCCAGTGGACTTCGCTGTTCCAAAATATCACAGTTAAAATAAAGGAAAGGGATAAAAGTACACATTACCTAGACTTTGCCAGAGAACTAAAAGAACTATGAAACATGAAGTTAACATTAATACCAATAATTATTGCTGCCCTTGGAACAAGAAATGAGGAAGTGGAAAAGAAGATAAAGAAAGAACTATAAATGCGAGAAAGAATGTAAATCGTTCAGACCACAGGAATGCTGGGATCGGTTAGAATTGGGAGAAGAACACAGGGCAGTTGAGGAGACTTGCTGTTATCCAAACTTTAATAGACCATCAGTTACTCCGGATGTGAAAACTCGAAAGGAGTTATATAATAATGATGATCCTTTTTCTTCTCTAAAGTGGAAAATGCAAAGATCGACTAAAAAGTTCATAGGCTGACCAAGATACTCTCAGGGAATATAACCAAATAAGGTTTATTTTTCAACAGAGTACCCATTGTGATCTACACACTTCTTCCTTTGGTGTTGCTATGCTTGGATCCCATTGATCAAAAAGGTCATCAACAACGAATATGACATCATCATATGAACTTTTCAGCCGATCTGGATATCCAAACCGCGTTAATAACCCCCTCACTTTGAAGGGTGCTATGCTATAACAAACAACACCTGTTCTTCGAAATACTTTTTTTATCATACAACGTGTGAAAGCACGTGCGATACCCTAACCTCATCAGCTGCCAACCAGGGTGATAACATAGTTTATCAAGACAATATATATAATAATAAGTGCGCTTTTGGTTTATGTTTTAGCTTTTTATTTATGTAATAGTGAGCTGGTTCATTGGCCTAGTGGGTAGAGTATTCGCCAATGGTCTGGGAGATCTAGGTTCAATCCCAGGTCGCGTCATACCAAAGACTTTAAAAATGGTACTTGATACCTCGTTGCTTAACACTCAGCAATATAAGGTACGTATCGAGGGTAAAGTGGAGCAATCCAAGGAAAGGAGTAGCGCCCTTCCCTACACCTCGGTGTTGTAGTAATTTACAAAGCTCGTTGCTTCGATGTGGCACAAGGCCGAATAAATGGGGCGCCCAATGAGACTCGAACTCACTTGTGTAGGTTTGCTAGTCTAGCTTGCTAACCGTTACACCACCAGAGGTGCCCAGTAGTAGCCACTGAAAAGAGAGGCTTCTGGTCGCCCTCGACTACGGTCGCCCTCGACTACGGTTGTCAACTTTTCTTTTTACTTCATTTATATATGTACAGATTGCCAGGTAATGTAAACAACAGCTCATATTTTTAGTGTAGTCTCGTCCCGGTCAAAATAACGGCAAGAGTAACTCGATGCCAAACTTTTTAAATCTTATTTTTCCGATGCAAGTATCATTTGAAAATTTTAAAAAGTGGCAGTAATTACTGGGGATACAGTTACAAGACTCAGCATTCCTATCCGAGATCGCAGTTAATCACCTAAAGACGGCCAGAGGTGAAATTTGGCCGAAACGTAGTGAGAAAAACAACAAAAAACCACCAAGATGAGGACAAAAGTCCGCAATAAAATTAATACTCAGATTAAGAAGCCTCATCTTAAAAAGGATTCCCAATAAAGACAATTACAAATTCGGTACGGACCCGACTATGGAAGATCAGATAAGGAGAACAAATAATTGGATTTATAAGACCAAAAAATCCAACCTTGATCGCCCTACGGGGACCGTGGCGCAGCGGATAAAAGCTTTGAGTCTCTATGGTTCTAGGTGAGCATTGGCTAGAAGATAGCGGTTTCAAAAAAAAAAGTATTGATAAACTAGCGAAAGCCTGGTCTAATCCTATTTGAATATTTTTATTTACTTTTTTTGTTCCTTAAATTCAAATAAACAGTTTGTCAACCCTTAAATAACTTGAAATTATTATACTTTATTCAATGGAATTTATTGTGTTCTATATTTAAATCTTTGGAATTTTCCATAACATTAAAATCTTCATCATTGATTAATAGTTTTGGCCGACTTCTTTCCTAATTTTCAAATCTAAAATCTCAACAGAAAATCTAAATATGCATTCGTTGACAAAGTTGTCCATAAATACGGATTTTATATTTCTCACGGCTTCAGATCTATTTTAAATTCATATTAATTCAATTCTAGCTTGAATTCATTTGATTGTAAAATGAGAAAAACTCTACTTGAAAGGCTTTTTGGTATTTTTCTAAAATTAATGAAATTCAATGTATTATTGAAGCTGAATATTGAAAAATGTTATACTTTCTGCCAGTATTTCTGAGAGGAAGGTTAAGCATTGAAATACCCTTATCTATTCTGACTAGTGCTCATCTTTTCGGACACATTGCCAGGATATTGCGAATAATGAGTATCCATTATTCAGGGGGGGCGTCAGTTTAAACGGGGTCAGTTAAAAGAGGAAGGGGCTAAGAGTAAAAATTAGATCACATTACATGCACAATGTGGAGCCAAGTGTGTTTCAAGTGTCGCGGGGTTTTTTTTGCTTTTTTTTGTTAGCATTTTCTTTATCGAATCTGCCTTCAGATTTTCTTCGTTTGTCTGCGGTAATCAGTAACATTTTGGTGATTTTTAACCCAACCTATTATTGAACTCATGTAGATCAATTGTTCTCCCTCTCAGTATCCATTTTTGAGATGATCACGTACTTATATTACATATTGGGTTGAGTCATAAATAACTTGTGTTTTTTTAAAGCAATTTCCGCAGCCTACTCTTAAGGTAGAGCTTAATGAAAGAAAAGTTGTGCTATATGTTTTTTAGGATCACCACTGTATTATTCATTTTGAGTTTTTAGACCGCTATCAGACACTCAGTGCATACTAATATTCTCAACAGCTGCAACGTGAACATAAAAATCTTCTAAGAAAACGCCCCACACTCATCTATATGAGAAACATTGTGCTTTTCAATGATAATGCAAGGCAACCTTCAACAAAAATCACGTAGGAGAAATATTAGATTTTGGCCAGTCTACTCTACCCCATCCACCATATTCACCAAACATTGCACCAAGTGATTTCCATTTTCTACAAATTGCTCTAATGACAATTTTTTTTCCTTGAGATCAGATCAGAAAGTTTGTGAAAAATTTTTTGAGCTCGAAACCAGTTAAATTTTACTTGAGAAGAATCAAGAAACTTGATAGACGGCAAGAGATGACCCAAAATAATGGTGAATATAGAATAGACTGAATTCAATTTAAGTTATTCAAGAATTAATTATATTTCTCTAAAAAAATGATTATGACTCTACCCAATATATATATATATATATATATATGTGTGTGTGTGTGTGTGTGTGTGTGTGTGTGTGTGTGTGTGTGTGTGTGTGTGTGTGTGTGTGTGTGTTTCACTCCCAGGAAGTTTTTAACTCCAGTTTTAATGTTTTAATTGTTAGAATTTCACAAAAGTTTGAGTGACAGCAAATCTCATCAAGTCTCCAGGACTCTTTTCAATATTCTAACCGATCTTAACAATGCAGCTGTTTGAATAGTATAGATTCTTTCTCTTATTTCCAGTTCAGCTTGTCTTTTTTCTAAGCCTTTAGGGACCATTCCAAGGGCACCACGTAAAATTGGTGTCATTGTCAACCTCACTTTCCAAAGGTTTGTAAAATCCAAGTATTTTTATTTCATTTTCACTATACGTCAAAGGAAAGGTAAAATCCTCTTGAGGATAAATTGTTTTTTTGTTTTTCTGTTTTTTTGTTTTTCTGTTTTTTTGTTTTCTTTTCTATGTGTTTTTTGTTTGCTTTTTTTTTTTTCAATTGAAACTATGTTTGGTCTTCTGACGGGGATTATGTGGTCCGTTTGTGTCTCAAAATCCGTGTGATTTATATGCGTCCCATTTTCTAGGACGGATTCTAGTTTGGGAATATACCATGTTTTTAGTATAGCCAAATTTTAACCATATTTACCAACCCCTCCGCTCGGGCAGGATATGACACAAGGTCAATTTTTAAGCGGAGTTTAACAGGTTTGAATTCAGAGTTTTGCTTCTCCTAGACTAGTTGCCTCACCAAGGCTGGAGAACCTAGCCTGCCCTATTTACCTATAGTTGGAGGGAAAATAATTGGATTCATATCTTTCCCAAGGGTATTAGTGCTACGTGAAATGCAATCAGCCTCGTCCAGGATTTGGACTCGTGTCGCCGTGTCCATTTCCTATCCATGCCTTTACTGGTCACGTGTTGATGTCTGTCTCCGTTGATGAGACACTGCTTCCTATGTAGGTGAACTTGTCCACTAGCCAAATTTTAACCATGCCTACAACTTCCAGCAGATCACCTTTCCGACCAATCGTACCAAGTCTTGTACTTTTTTTTGTGGTAGATTTTTGCATTCATCTCTGTCTTCATATAACCTACACTTTATATATATATATATATATATATATATATATATATATATATATATATATATATATATATATATATTGATCTATTTATTTTCATTTATTCATTTACTTTCCTCAGCATTATTCAAATATATATATATATATATATATATATATATATACGTTGAATTCTAGAGGATGTAAGTACAAAAAAACTAGAGGCAACAATTTTATTTGTCGACTTCTCCTAGGCATTTGACTCCATACAGAGAGGGAAGATGGAGCAAATACTTCTCGCCTAAAGAAACCGTCTCATCCTTAATGATGCAATATAAAAACAAAAAAAGTAAAAGTCCGCTCCCCGGATGGAGACGCAGACAACTTGTAGCGGGTGACCTGCAAGGAGATGCATTAACCCCATACCATTTTATCATCTGTCTAGACTAAGTGCTTAGAACGTCTATTGATAAAATGAAAGCTAACGGTTTCAAGCTGGCAAAGGAAAGAAGCAGAAGCTACACAGCACAAACAATTACGGACTCGGACTACGCCGATGACATAGCACTTCTGGCAAATACACCAGCCCAAACCGAAACCCAGCTGCATAGTCTAGAACGAGCAGCTGCTGGCATAGGCCTCTATGTCAACGCAGACAAGACGGAATATATGTGTTTTAATCAAATAGGCGACCTCTCCACACTAAATGATATTTCTCTTAAGCTAGTGGACAAGTTCACCTACATAGGAAGCAGTGTCTCATCAACTGAGATAGAAATCAACACGTGATTAGCAAAGGCATGGATAGCTATCGATAGGCTATCCGTCATATAGAAGTCAAACCTGACCGATAAAAAAAAATACATTTTTTCCGAGCAGCGGTTGTATCGATACTGCTATATAGCAGTATCGATACAACCGCTGCTAACAAAACCTATGGAGAAAAAGCGTGACAGCAATTACACAATAATGCTGCGAGTAATATTGACCAAGTCCTGGAGGCAGCAACCCACAAAGCAGCAGCTGTACGGCCACTTACAACCGATCACGAAAACTAATCAAGTTAGACGAACCAGACATGCGGGACTCTGCTAGAGAAGTGGGGACGAACTCATAAGTGACATACTACTATGGACCCCTTCACATGGACGGGCAAAGACAGGGTGACCAGCTAGAACCTATATACAACAGCTCAATGCCGATATCGGATGTAGCCATGAAGACCTACCGGGAGCGATGGACGATAGAGGTGGCTTGTGGAAAAGGTTCTGGAAGATCCGTGCTGGCAGTTCGGCATGATAATGATGATATATATATATATATATATATATATATATATATATATATATATATATATATATTATTATTATTATTATTATTATTATTATTATTATTATAAATGTTTGTTTCCGAATAAAGTTACCAATAAATACGGATTTTATATTTCTCAGATATTTGGAGTTTGCTCCCTACGCAGGATACAAACTAGGCCAATCTTTGCCGAGTCATTTACACACCTAGTTTGTATCCTGCGTATATTGCAATCCACTAATCTTTCACAAAGATTTAGACCTTAAAAGGTTTTATTCGCGAATAGATAGGGTATTTGCTTTGTAGAATCAAGATAAATATATCAAGTTGAAAACAAAACCTGTAGTCTCTTGCCAAACAACTTCATATACACTTGGTGATTTTAATGTAATAATAAACAATTTTAATGTAATAAATAACAATGTTAGTGATTTAAATGTAATAATTAACGACTTAATTATCTTAATGTAACAATTAACAATGTTAGACTAACCTACCGATTAAATTTTTGATTTCTATTTGTTTTTGTTTTTTGTTTTGTTTTTTTTATTTGCTTTGTTTTTGTGTTTTGTTTTCTCTCTCCTGAAACATTACAGGGAGCTTCACAATTTTTTACATTGAATGATCTGGCACGAATAAGGACTTCAAATGAGAGAGTAATGGAAATTACAATTATTGAAAGGAAAAAGGATAACATCTTTTGATCTACAACCATTTAAGATCAAATATGAATAAAGAACCCAAGAGAACCCAAGAGAACATACTCCAGATGAACACTGTTCAGCAAATGACACATTTATATGTAGAATATAAACTAGTGGATAACTAGTGCACATTCTTTCATGGTGATCTGAAGCCCCGATGGTGTGAAAACCTTTGCCCTACGATCTTCAACAATGAGCGTCACGATCTTTTCATGAGCTTCAATGTTCATCAACTACTAGAAAATCTGACTCCTGTTTGAAAATACGTTGAAATTGAACTTACTTCGTATCTTGCTTGAACATTCTTGAAAGACTAAGTTTCACAAAAGGTCTTTGTACAAAAGATCTTATGCTTCATAGTTCCAGGCATGATTTAGCTGAATTTTGATAATATATCAAAACGGTAGCTATTTCCAAGCAATAATAGAAAAGAAAAAAGGAATAAAGTCAACAAAGAAGATCTGAGATGCCGCTGTTAATGTTTTAGCTTGATTTGGTTTGTTCATCAGTATAACCATTATGGGTTATCTCATGCCGAAATTTGATTCACTCGTAAATAATTATAATGTAACCCTACTAATATTTTCAATATTCCATTGTAATCTCTTTTTTTAATTACAATTTAATATTTGTCTAAAATAATCATTTTTGACCATACTGTTATGTGGTAAGAAGTACTACTATCTAATACAAATAATTGCACGCAGTGACATGACTTTAACTGTTCCTGGCAGTGATAGTAATGAAGGGGTGTTCCACGCTCCCTAGAGCACCAAATACAATTTAGTGTCATACACAGGACACCTTTTTTTATATATGGTCTTACCCCTTCAGCAGATGTCAACATATTTTATATCCAATTCCAGGGTTTTTATGACAATGATGACAGTTACATCAACAAACTCGTACGTGCCTCGTGTGATGTAACAGAGAACCAGCATAGCTTTCACATTTCTAGCGAGCTTGATTTTCACTGGGTACTCAGTTTCTTGTGAGCTTGGTTTTCACAGACTTCCTAGTTCTTCTGGGCAGTATATGGCAAGATCAATAAAACTGCTTTGAATTTAGTTTTTCTTCTAGACAAGTAGCCTAACCAATGCTAAAGAACCCTACTATCTTGCTGACAAGGGAGGCAACAGATGGATTCATGACTTTTCTCAAAGGAATTAGCACCGTGAGAAACTTTTTCCAAGTTTAAAACAGAATTTTATGGCATATCGTTCTTCTAAAGAGTCCTCACGTCCAGATTGCATTTCTGGAATTCACCAGCTGTGTCAATCAGGCTTTAGTAGGGTGTATTCCAATTGCTGCTGTAGCTGTTCATTTGAAGCTGAAATCATAAAAAAATGGTCAGTCATCTCATAAGATATACAGCAATAACACAGTGAAATTTCAAGAGTCTATTTCAACTTTAAATGCCTGTGCAAAAATGTCTGGAAACTTATTGAAGGTACCACGTAGATGTTTGTTAAGCTTGAGTAAAATGTTCAGCAATGGTCCGAGAGGCCGGGGGTTCAATCCAAAAGACTCAAAAAATGGTACTTGATTCCGCCTTGCTCAGCATTATAAAGTAAGAATCAAGGTTAAAGTGGAGCAATCCAAGGAATGGAGTAGCTACTGAAAAGGAAGCCTTCCGGTCACCCTCGACTTAGGTCGCCAACTCTATTATATATATATATATATATATATATATATATATATATATATATATATTATGTGGGGGGAGCAGATCATTGTTAGTGAGTTTCATGACCCGTAAGTTTGGGCTTGTGCCACAACTATGTTTAGTTTTGTAAATATCAATACACTCACACAAACACACACACATACATACACATACACACACACAAACACACACACGTACACGTACAGATATACATACACATACACATGCACACACAAACAGATGCACATACACAAACACACACATATACACACATGCACGCACACATACACACACATTCACATATACGCACACACACAAACACACGCACACACAAACACACACACACATACACATACACAAGCACACATTCACATATACGTACGCACACAAACACACGCACACACGCACACACACACACATACACATACACAAACACACACATTCACATATACGCACACACACAAACACACGCACACACAAACACAAACACACGCACACACAAACACAAGCACACATAAGCATACACAAACACACACATTCACATATACGCACACACACAAACACAAACATACATACACATACACAAACACACACATTCACATATACGCACACACACAAACACAAACATACATACACATACACAAACACACACATTCACATATGCGCACACACACAAACACATGCACACACACAAACACACATACACATACACAAACACACATATATGCACAAACATACACATAAGAGGATAAATTAGGAAGTTTTTTGGAAAAAGCAAAAATACATTTTTTTATAGAAATTTTCCATAAATGTCCCTTCTGCATTGTTTGGAATTGGTTTATAATGAAAATTATTTTAATCTTTCAAAAATATGTTTTGAGGCTATTCAAAATGGCGGTAAATCAAACAGAGTGTTCTAGGCTCGAATAGATGTCTCTCATCAATATTTTGGCAACTGAGAAGTGTAAACCAAGTGAAATTTGCAGAGGAAAATGAGAAACGTATTTAGATTAAAAAAAAAAAATGTTTACCCTTGGGCTAAATTGTTAAAAAAAAAAAGCCAAAAAATATTCAAGATGAAGACAGGCCTGACAAACGTTATGATAAGCACACCCAAAATGTTGGATTTAGCATGTGCGTTCAATTTAATTGACAGAAAAGTTACCATTGACGACATTTCTGAAAATTGAATTTTTGTGGGCACAATGTACATGATAACTTTTCCTTTTCTTTGGTCAGGTGTCATTCGGTTCCCAAAATGTCCATGCTTGTGCTCAGGGCCTCATACTGTAAGAAAAATAGAGTAAACCATCAGTCAGTTTGGTTGAGAACAACTACGACATCCTCTTTACATTACAGATTTGGCTCCCTCTGATTTACACTTGTTTGCCCTCACTCCAAAGAATTTTCCCATCGAAAATGTTTTCAAGCGATAATGTAGTGAAAAGCACTGTGAGGAAATACCTAAAAACTCAATCTAAAGATTCTTATGCCAAAGGAATATAAAATTTTGTTTTTCAATGGTAAAAATTTGTTTAAAATATGAAAATTATAATGAAAAATTTATGAAATTTTTCCAAGGTGAAATGTTTTTTATTTTTATTGAAAAATTAACCTTATTTATTTAATGACTCTTGTATATATATATATATATATATATATATGTGTGTGTGTGTGTGTGTGTGTGTGTCGACATATATATATATATATATATATGTGTGTGTGTGTGTGTGTGTGTGTGTGTGTGTCGACATATATATATATATATATATGTGTGTGTGTGTGTGTGTGTGTGTCGACATATATATATATATATATGTGTGTGTGTGTGTGTGTGTGTGTGTGTGTGTGTGTCGACATATATATATATATGTATATATGTGTGTGTGTGTGTGTGTGTGTCGACATATATATATATATATATGTGTGTGTGTGTGTGTGTGTGTGTGTCGACATATATATATATATATGTGTGTGTGTGTGTGTGTGTGTGTGTGTCGACATATATATATATATATATATATGTGTGTGTGTGTGTGTGTGTCGACATATATATATATATATATTACGGGCCCATTGTTATAGTGGGTGGAGTGTTCGCCAATCTAGGGTTCAAGTCATACCAAAGACTCCCAAAAATAGTACTTAAGGCCTCCTTGCTTTACACTTAGCATTATAAAGGTAACGAGGGCAATTTAGGGAAAGCAGTAATACCCTCCCCAACACCTCGTTGTAGTTGCAAACGAAAAGGGAGCCGTCACGTCACCCTCGACTACGGTCAGCCAATTACATACATATATATATAGTCATCCACAGACAGATCTGTTTTGTTCTATCAGAACTCATCAGTGTGGCTAGACATATTAGCTTCCCGTAGCTGGGATCGAAACCCGGTTGACTCAAACGCCAATACAAGCTTCTAACACTCAGCCACGAGGAACTAGTATCAGTGAAGTAAATTTTAAACGGTTATGAATCACAATTACTATTGTTTACATCCATCCGTTTAACGGCTACCGAGACCTCAATTCATATATGAAGAGACTTGCAATAAACGCTAATGGCAACACGATTACTTCACTCGTTAGAGAACTCAACCCTACGGGGGTAGGGAAGTATATATATATATATATAGTTTATATATATGAGGTTCATTCAATAAATAAGATTAATTATAGTTATATATTTGTTTCTTCTGAAATTGTTCCGAAACTTAAGAATTGTTTTACTTTCACTTTTCTATTTACAAACACGTACATACGAGAAAATATTTCAGCTTTTCTTCCGTTTGTTGCGATCAGCACTGAGCCTGTTATTACACTAGATATAGATTTTATAGCCGTGCAAAAAGTAACAAAAATATTTCAAGTGGAAATCTCTGAAAGTTTATGTACTTATCAGATATGGTTACGAATATAGTCTCATCAGCAATTCCGTTTTGTTTGTCCTTTGAAAGGCCCCAGAGATCACAGGGTTTTTAACTCTGGCTTTCGCTTCTCTTTTTTTTTCTTTCTTTCTTTTTTTTTTTTTTCTTTTTTCTTTTAGTTTTCTCTATCTTCATCTCTTTCCCGATTTAGTTCTGCCGGAAAACATTGGCCATTATAATTAATCTTTCATTACTTTACCTTGTGAATTCTTCAAATCTCTTGATAGTAGAATTTGACTCCATCTTCAATGTTGACAAGTCCCTCATACAGTCTATCAACATGTTTTTTTCTTCATTCACTGAATATTAACACCAGCAGCAACTGATGATTTAAACTAGAGGTAAGCTGATATCGTCTTCTCAATACTAAAGAACTCTCCCTGGTATTATATTTGTTCTCAGCAGTGTCGGTATCTTCTAAGTCTCGATTCTTCATCGGATTTGTATTTCCTCAATCCTTTTTAAGAGAATTATCCCCACTGCCCAAGTAGCAATTATTGGCACGATTTTCATCTTCATATACTATAATTTCTTTAGTTCTCGAGCGAGGTCAATGTTGATATTGATGTTTCTATTCAAGGTACGAAAAGCTCTAAAATATTGCCCAACTGTCTCCGTTATATTGAGCTATTAGCTTAATAAACAATGATGCTCGACGCGAATGAAAATTCCACAATTTTATCATTCATTTGGAAACGGAACAAGAAATGGCTTTATAAAATGAAGCATTTTAAGTGATTCTATTTACCCAACCATTCTGCTACAAGCAGGAGTAAAGCTGCTTTGAATTCAGAGTTTTATATCTTCTAAATTGGTTTCCGTAAACAAAGCTGAAGGATCTAATCTATCCTATTATTTTCTCCTAGCTGGAGTAGAAAAGAGGGTTTCATGCCTTTCTCAAGAGCACTATCGTAATTTGAAACGTAATTTTCAGCAGGAACTTTCTTTTTCGCATAGACAACATTTATCATTCTAACCTTTTTGAATAGAATTCAATATAATTTACTTAAATAAAAACTATTAAAAGTTGTTTTATTTTTTAAAAAAAGCCTTTCCCTTCCGTCTTTATGATTAGCAAAAGTCCACGATGCATCGCTTCATTGAATGGACATTTAAAAAATTCCAGTACAAGCGGTTTTCATTTTTTTTTTTTATAAATGATACTTTTCTTTCAGAGATAATCTGCAATTATGGTCAAAGATCGTCACATATATTGTTTTAGAATTTTGCTTTTGTTTTGTTTCCTTAATGATTCCTTATAATTAAAAGAAAATGAAAACTTATATGTTGTTTCAGATCAATTTAAAAAGAAACAAAATATTCAGCCTGTGCTTCACTGAATTATCTTTAAAAGTGTGTTTTCTTCATTCTTGAGAGAGTAAAAGACAAGTTTCTTTGTGCTACACATTAGTTTTTTCCCAAAATTTGTCCCAAAATTTGTTCTCGTAGTTCACTAGTAGAGTGTGCTTCTCTGGGCTGCACAACAAACTGTTCAAAAATATTTCCGGTCGTGCTCAGGAGAATAGCTGTCATTCTTCTCTGTGCTTCACAACACATTCTTCTGAAGCCTTTCCGGTCGTTCTCAAACTTGTAGCTGACGTCATTCTCTCTGCTATACAACAAACTGTTCAAAAATATTCCGGTCGTGCTCGGGAGAATAGCTGTCATGCTTCTCTGTGCTTCACAACACATTCTTCTGAAGCCTTTCCGGTCGTTATCAAACTTGTAGCCGACTTGCTTCTTTGTGCGACACAACAAATTGTTCAAAAATATTTCCGGTCGTGCTCGGGAGAAAAGCTGTCTTGCTTCACAACACATTTCTCTGAAGTCTTTCCGATCATTCTCCGAAGTGTCGTTGTCGTGCTTCACCGTGCTAAACAATGCACTGTTCCAAAATATTTCCCTTCATGCACGGGAGAACAGCTGTCATGCTTCTCTGTGCTTCACAACTCATTGTTCCAAAATATTTCCCATTGATCTAAAGAGTATAGCTGTCATGTTTATTTGAATAACACAACTCGCTGTTCTTAAATTTGTTCTCATTGTTCTAAACGCGCTTCTTTGCACCTGACATTGCCAAATTAATTAACAGATTGTTCTGTTATTACTTTTTTTAAAATGTACATGAAACATAATCTGCACATTTGTTGTAAACTTCATGCACCTTCTCAGAAGACGATTGCACTCTCTTCATCTATTCTAATTGATTTCTTCAAGTAATGTACCTTGAAAAATCCAAAATAATATCAGCGAGAAGTCCCTTAATTTATAAAAGAAAATAATAAAAGCACGTTTTCTAATAAATCTGACTGAGTTAGTTTTGGTAGCGTTTTTATTTCAAATAAAGAGTAACCATCTCGTCACGCTTCGTTAATACGGAACAAAAATTGAATAAGTTATATAAATATCGTATATTTCTCTGTAAAAAAAATCTTACATCAATATTAGAAAAGAATTTAATTTTATATAATGATAATGATATTTATAATATACAGTAAATTAGCGCAAAGAGAGTATAAGATTGGAGACGACAAGGTGTGCGAGGTAATCCACTGGGAATTGTGCAAGAAGTTTAAATTAGACCAAACGGACAAATGGTATATGCACAATCCGTTCTAGAAAATGAGATGCACAAAATTCTCTGGGATTTGAAGATATAAACAGATCATCTAATCTCGGCCAGATGACCAGACCTGGTGATAGTCAATAAAAAAAAGAGAACCTGCCGAATAGTAAACTTTGCCGTTCCGGCTGACCACAGGGTAAAACTGGAAGAAAGCGAAAAGAGAAAGAAATACGTAGACCTTGCAAGAGAATTGAATGATCTTTGGAGAATGAAAGTGTCGGTGATACCAGTTGTGATTGGTGCGCTTGGTACAGTTACCAAAAGATTGGTATAGGAATGGGAGGACTTGGAAATAAGAGGACAAGCAGAAACCACCCAAACTACAACATCATTAGGAACGGATACTGAGAAGAGTCCTGAAGACTTGAGTGAGAAACCATAAGCTAATGTTGGTGTAAAACCTCTCAAAGGAGTAAAATGGTAAAAAGTTCAAGACACGGCTTGGTGGGAAATGTTATTCACTGTGAATTGTGCAAGAAACTGAAATTTGACTATACTAGCAAATGGTATATGCACAAACCAGAATCTGTCCGGGAGAAGGATACGCAGAAAGTTCACTGAGATTCTGAGATACAAATAGACCAAGTAATATAAGCCAGACGACCAGACCTAGAGATAATAAACAAAAAAGAGAACACGTCGTACTTTGCCGTCGCGGCTGACCACAGAATGAAAATCAAAGAAAACAAAAAGTTCATGGACCTTGCCAAAGAACTAAAAAGTTATGGAACTTGAAAGTGACGGTGATACCAATTATAACTGGTACACTTGGAACAATCCCCAAAAGGCTTGGTAAGAGGCGAGAAGATATAGAAATCAGACAACGAATGGAGAACATGAAACTACAGCATTATTAAGTTCGGCCAGAATGTAGAGAAGAGGTCTGAAGACTTGAGGAGACTTGCAGTCACACAGACCCCTGTGAAAAACCATCTGCAAGCGCTGATATAAAAAAAAAACTTTCATAGTAATAATAAAGCCTTACAACCGAAAAAGAGTAAAAGTGCAATTAAACCTTGACCCCAAAATATTTATAAATAAGAAACTAAAGATATAGTAAAAACGAAGAAGACGCCTTGAACATAGAAGTTTATAACATATTCTTATTCCTACGATAAACAATCGCTATGTTTGGGCACCTCGAGTGGTGTAATGGTTAGCATGTTAGACTAGCAAACCTACACGAGTGAGTTTGATTCTCATTGGGTGCCCAATTCATGCGGCCTGGTGCTACATCTAAGCAAAAAGCTTAGTAAATTAAAAACAATCACTATGTTTGAATACATATTTAAATTTAAAAAAAGAGGATTTTTTTTTCATTTTAACCAAATTCTTACTCAATTCAACAACAGATTAGAATGGATTTCTTCTGCATGGCGTTTAAACACCCCACGTGGTTACAACACTCAACATAACCGTTCTAACACCCCACGTGACACCAAATTTGAATATACATGACCGAGTTCATTTTTCACGAGACTCCGATGATGAAGTTTTTTACTTCGAAAGTAATTAAACCCTGAATAATTATTTTGGATTGCAATAGCCTTCAAAATAAATACAATACAAAACGATAAAATAAGATAGGTATTTTTATTTGTATTGGTAGCTAATTTTATCGATTAATAAGTCGTGTGATTACTTTGGAAGGTGGGATTTTGGTGTCTCCTTAATAATTAAATTTCGAAGGATTTTTTTTTTAAATTAAAAACTGCTTTACTTAATATTGTTGGAATATTTAAACCCTGGATAAAAATATGAATAAATATGAATCTAAAGAGGCAGATTGATATAAAACTTTCGGCAAAAAAATCTGAGACGAAAACTGTCTACATTATGGTAACAGTAAAATAATTATTGAAGAAAATTCTTATCACAAATCATGTTGTAATATCAACCCACAAAACCTGACTTGAACAAAAGTTTTGTAGACGAAACGAAATTGATACTTACATATTTGAAAGGTATAAGTATCTTCTTGTTTTTTATCACCATCTGTAGTGTCTTCTTCCTTGGAAAAGTAACAGGTCACACCACATTTTATAATCAACCCTTGGGTATAGTATAATAACAATGAAAAAGTACAAATCAATGTGGGATTCGGAATAGGGATCTGAGTGTCATAATCGGCAGTACTATTTTGTAAGCCAACGTGGGGGACCCGATTGGCATTCTTCCAGTGTTGGCTATGCTTATTTCAGGCACACAAAGACCTAAGCAACAGTCCATCTGAGAGACACCAAAGGAACCAAATGGACTAGGAAAGACAAGACCGTAATCCTCTATTACTTTGAATGGATTCCAACTCAAAGGGGACACAGAAAACGGTTGATGGGAATCTGTTCAGAATCAGCTAAATTTAAAACAACAAATTACGGACTTGTTGATCAAGCAAGGATGATTTTAAAGAAGGGCTCGTTTTCTGACCCTGAGATACAAGAAATACAAGTACAGGTTAGTTGAGAAGAATATACCCAAGAAATGCCCCCGCGTATTAACTGAAATACAATATATTGAAAACTAAAACACCAACAAATCTAGTACCTGAGCATCAATGGTAAATCAAGGAGATGGAAAAAATAGAGCTAGTACAAAAGTTATGATAGAATACAATACTATTACCTTTCCTCGGGAATCAAGATTGGAAAAAAAGTCAATCGAAAAGGTAAATAAATCATTTCAAAATATCCTAATGGACAAAATATCTGAACTGAACAATTATATTTATTCAAGAGCAAAAACAAGTCACTAATAAAATAGTTTCCCCTCCCCAGAAGAATCTTGACAGAAATACAAAATCTGGAATTTGTATTTGTAATAGCGATGATGCCACTCAATCACATATTTCAGAAATGCGCAGAGGACTTCATAAATCACAAGAAAAATCAATTGAGGGATAACAAACTTCATAAATCGAAAAAAAAATTAAATACCTTTTGTACATGGACAATATCAAACTATTTGCCAAAAATGAAGAAGTATTGAAAACCCTAATACAGGCAGTGATGATATACAGGGAGAATTTAGAGTGTAATTTAGCATAGAAAAATGTACCATGTCAATAAAGAAAAGCGGAAAAACGGCAAATGGCGGGAGGAATAAAACTATCAAATCAAGAAAAAATCAGAACCCTCGGAGAATATGAAAATTACAAATAGCCATATTTACTAACCCCTCCACTCGGGCAGGATGTGACACAAGGTCGATTTTTAAGCGGAGTTTAACAGGTTTCAATTCAGAGTTTTCCTTCTCCTAGACTAGTTGCCTCACCAAGGCTGGAGAACCCAGTTTGCCGTACTATTTACCCATAGCTGGAGGGGGAATAATTGGATTCATACCTTTCCCCAAGGGAAAATTACAAATACCTGGGAATATTGGAAGTGGGCACGATCAAACAAGTGGAGACCATCTAGACTACAGCATTATCAAGATTGGATAGAAAACTTAGAAGAGTTCTGGATACTTGGCGACTTGCAGTCATTCAAACTCCAGTGGAAAACCAACCTCTAATGCTGGTATGAAAAGCACTAAAGAAATCATAACAATAATGATACGAACACACGGAACATTCACCAACAACCTGAGAAGAAAATGGAGGAATAATGAATTTGTAGAAGAATTACGGCTGTCCAGAAAATAGCAATGCTGAGATTGGCAAGAATATTAAAGACTGTCCTGGAGAGCCGAAGGGACTTAGTGCTACTTAGAATTCAGTGAAAACAACCGTTTACTTTAGCCATGAAAATTGCCCAGTCGCCTGGAGCTATAAAATACACCGAATTCTTCTCTGCAAAGTGGTAAGACCCCCACCCCAACCAGTGTCCTGGATATAACACTAAATAATGCCCGAGCGGAGGGAAAAATAGGAGGTGCCCGTGGTGTAATGGTTATCGTCGTAAGAAATGGACACGGCGACACGAGTTCAAATCCTGGACGAGACTGATTGCATTTCACATAGCACTAATACCCTTGGAAAAGGTATGAATCCAATTATTCTCCCTCCAGCTATGGGTAAATAGTAGGGGAGACTAGGTTCTTCATCCTTGGTGAGGCAACTAGTCTAGGAGAAGGAAAACTTTTAATTCAAACCTGTTAAACTCCGCTTAAAAAATTGACTTTGTGTCATATCCTGCCAGAGCGGAGGGGTCGGGTAAATATGATAACACTAAATAATCTGATGATGAGGTTCCAGAATGCTGGAGCTTTGGGTAATGTGTAGTACCCCTTTTATTGCCATCGCTCCCTGGTCAACTCTAGGGTCCTATCTAGGGATCAAATAGAACTAAACTGTGTAATTACACTAAACTGAATTCTTTGAAATAGAACTGTTTTGACATTGAAACTGTATACTAATGCTAAGCTGAATTGTTTGAAATAGAACTGTTTTTTGACATTGGAACTGTGTACTTATGCTAAACTGAATTGTTTAGACATTTAATAGTGTGTACGCAAAAGATTATACTTATACTAAACTAAAAATCCAACTCATTGGCTGAGTGGGTGGAGTGTTCGCCAATGGTCCAGGAGACCGGTCGGGTCATACCAAAAACTTTAAAAATGGTACTTGATGCCTCCTTGCTAAACACTCAGTATCATAAGGTACGTATCAAGGGTAAAGTGGAGCAATCCAGGGGAAGGAGTAGCGCCCTTCCCTACACCTCGGTCTAGTAGCTATTGAAAGAGGAGCCTTCGGGTCGCCTTCGACTACGATCGCAAGCTTTACTTATATGTATAAGAATGGATTTGGCATTAAATAACCTACAATGGTTGATGTGCCATAAAACTAAACCAAGCCAAACAGACATAAAAAAAAACTCGTGACAAGTAAAATAATAATAATTTCTCATTTGCCTCTTTTTATTTATTTATTTTTTCTCTATCAGACTTTCTCTTTCGACTTGACAATCTCTTTCCTCTCCTAATTCATAAAAATTTCATTTTTTTAGTTTCCCTTTTACATAAGTAAGCACAACTCGTTCCCCAGAGATGGGTTTAAGAGTATCACTACTGTTCTTCTACAAGAAGGATTTCGGCATTGAATAATCCACGAAGGTTGATTTATTATTATAACTAAGAAAGAAGAAACAACTGATAGACAACCTGTTTATTTGCTGATAGTT
This sequence comes from Sepioteuthis lessoniana, assembly GCA_963585895.1. Lineage (NCBI taxonomy): Eukaryota > Metazoa > Mollusca > Cephalopoda > Myopsida > Loliginidae > Sepioteuthis > Sepioteuthis lessoniana. Next base: position 43,978 of record CAUZXS010002580.1, on the reverse strand, counting down.
ACCAATGAACATAATCTTAACTAATTTCAGAAAGTTATGTGTTCGCGTACCAGCCTTTTTTTCTTTTTTATCATAAGATTGACTGATGCCACGTTTATTATAGTACAAGTTATTATTATCATTATTATTATTATTATTATTGATTGTAGTAGTAGTAGTTGTAGTGAGAGAAAGAGGAAGAGGAACTGCAGGATTAGTAAAAGTACTATTTCCGTCTGGATAATACAATTTAGTTCTCCAAAATTATCATACATTTGTATATATGTATGGATGTATGTATGGTTTGGTTTCTTTGGTTTCTTTGTTTAATGGCATATCAACTCTTTGTAGGTTATTTAATTCCAAAGCCATTCTCCTAGAAGAACAGTAGTGGTACTGTTTAACCCATAGCTGGGAGGATAAGGGGGTTCATACCTTTCCCAAGGGTATTTGCCCGAAAGTGAACATAATAGCGTGACTGGAGTACGAACTCGCGTACTACGATTCCGCAGTCCATCGCTTGAACCAATACACTACAAGGAACCCGATGGATGTGTGAATGGATGTATGTATGTATGTATCCAACTCCTCGGCTACGTGCAGAACGTAGCACCAAGTCAATTTTCATTCGAAGTTTTGCAGGTTTGAATTTAGAGATTGCCTTCTCTTGGACTAGTCGCCTTACACTGGCCCAAAAATATAGTCTGTCCCACTATCTGCTATAGATAGAATCATTCCTTCCACAATACTATTGCAACAGCCTCGTCAAAAATTTAAACTCAGACCTCCGATTCCATTTCATACGACAATAACCGATATACTAAGTGTGCTTCTTGTATGTATGTATGTATGGATGGATGGATGGATGGATGGATGGATGGATGCATGTATGTATGCGAGTGTGTCTGCATATATATATATATATATATATATATATATATATATATATATATATATATATACGTGATTATGTTTATCTAAATCTGTTTATGCTGTTGACAACCAGCGAACCTGTTGGGGTTTCGTTTAAACATCGGTCAATTATGATAATGATGATTCTAATTAACAGAAACATCTGTAATATCTAAATAATATTTCATATTTCTCTCCGTTTTATCGATAAATAATGTACGATGCAAATAAGGACTTCATGAATTTATCGTTCAGACAAGGACGAGAAATAGTTTCAGAACTGGAAACAGTTTTAGATAAAACATCTTAAATGTATTTCTCCAATAAAAATATCGTTATGTTGTAGCGTTTTTTGCTAGAGCACAATTTTTTTCAACCTTTACTTTTTCTGTTGGCTTGGGAATTTTTCAGTATTTCAATACTTCCTCGCATATATATACATATATATATAATTTTTTAATATTTTCTAAAATTCAAAAAATAATTGTAAATATCAAACCTCTAAAGCTTTTAAGGGATTCACTTATATGCCATAAATTGAAAAATCCTTTTTTATTCTAAGGTGTTCAATTAAAACAAATTTATTATAATTATTATTATTATTATTTGTACAACAATTAGTTTTTCACATTAGTTTAACAGGTGGTCTTTTCACAGAAAGTAATACCACGGTACTAAATAAACACATGTAAAACCAGGGTTCTAAGTAGTCTTTGAGTGTAGTACAACCCCTTAAGTTACAGTCGATCCCGTGTTAGCCTCGATGTGAGAAGAAGTGACAAACACACAAAGCACCGTCTATTTGTTCGCTTGTCGCGAAAGTTTATTTACTACAATTTTTTCTTATCAGTCGCCGAAAAGAGAGAAACAGAGTATGAAATGTGTCAACTGCGTTAGATAAACAGAGAGAAATAAACCGTCACGAGACGAGAGAGGGCAAACACAGACATTGATATCATCCTTTTCGCCCCAGGCGTTTCTGTAGTTCTCCGTGGTGCTCAGGTTCGTTTTCTTTTTTCATTCCTCGCATTTTCAAAGGAAACGCCTGAGGTTCGTTCGTTCTTTTTGCACTAAGGCTTCTTCTCGGTCGCCTCGCTTAGTGAACTGATGTAGCTTGGCTCCTTCGCAGAGTTCATCAAATATGTGTGCCAATTTTTCGGCACGTCTTTACATCAGGTCGGCTGATGTCGAACTGACTTTCTCTCTTGTTTTCTATCCTGCACCCACTTCAATGACTTTCCATTTAAGTTTGTTTCGGCCAATCACCGAGTAGGGCCGTATTGCGACTAATACATTTCTATTTTTTTAAAATTAGGTGACTATTGCCATCATGAATTGGATTTCGGGAACATCACGTTCCCTTTCATATTCTTTTCCCACTTATTATTCTTATAGCTTTTCTCTCTTTCTCTGCCTCTGTTATCCTTTCATCGTCTCTGTCTGTCTGTCTGTCTGTCTGTCTGTCTCTCTCTCTCTCTCTCTCTGTCTCGAATCTGTGTCTCCAAGACACTTCTAAGCATTTCGGCTGAGTGACAGCAAGTCTCCTCTTGTCTCCAAGACACTTCTAAGCATTTCAGCTGAGTGACAGCAAGTCTCCTCTCGTCTCCAAGACACTTCTAAGCATTTCAGTTGAGTGACAACAAGTCTCCTCTCGTCTCCAAGACACTTCTAAGCATTTCAGCTGAGTGACAACAAGTCTCCTCTCGTCTCCAAGACACTTCTAAGCATTTCAGCTGAGTGACAACAAGTCTCCTCTCGTCTCCAAGACACTTCTAAGCATTTCAGCTGAGTGACAGCAAGTCTCCTCTCGTCTCCAAGACACTTCTAAGCATTTCAGCTGAGTGACAACAAGTCTCCTATCGTCTCCAAGACACTTCTAAGCATTTCAGCTGAGTGACAGCAAGTCTTCTCTCGTCTCCAAGACACTTCTAATCATAGCAGGGCTTCGTTCTCGATTGGTTTGATTATTTCTCTAATCACCACTTACCCAGTCTCTTTTCCAGTCCTTAGGAGACCCTTGTCTGACCAACAACTGTTTCATGTTTCACATAGTTCTTCATCCCCCAGATTATATAAGATTATCTTTTTGCTTTCTTTTATTTTCGGTCAATGATCCGCTGAAACAGCAAAGTCCCCAAGGTAACAAATGATTTTCTTCTTAGTCTTCTGATTCGGGATTGGTAGTTTTTTTTTTTGTATCTCAGATTTTATAAATTTCTTTTTTAGCTAAACAATTAAAAATTATCCCATTTCTTTATTACTAGAAGCTCTAAGAGTTGCAATGCAGCAACTCATTTAAAAATATATTATTTTTATATATTATATTTCTATATATTATATTTTGATATATATTTTTAGAATATTTCTGCCAAGCAATAACTGACAAATAAGGTGTTTCAGCCCACACGCAAAATTAACTTTAGGTCAAGGGAAATAACCACAACAAAAATATGAGGATTTATGTCCCTTACAATGTTATCCTATTAAAAATAAAAATTATAAATATATTTTAATATAAAGTATTTAGCTAACAAACTAGAAATCTTTTTGTACGAATTACCAAGCAGTTGACATTGGCTCTCATGTTACATATTTGTAATGTCTATTCTAATTCAAATTCACCCACAGTCTGATGGCATTTTGGGTGCAAAGTCCATTTCCTCTCCACGTAAAATGAACCTTGGATTGCATGGTACCAGTCGCAGGAAGAAATGAATTTGTGCTTTCTTAAATCACGCATTACTTCAAACTGTGTTTTATCTATTCCAGACTTTATATAATTAATTTTTATGACGTTATTCTAGGTCGCTGTTTACAGAAGCTCATTTTCAATCTCTTATGATACTTCTTGCGTAACCATATCAATGTCATGAGCGGTTCCTTTTATTTGTTTACTGAATACCAAGTACATTCGCTTCACTAACCACTTTTAGATTACTGTTTTTGTTTCACAGTATTCAATTTGTTTATCAGTTATTTCAACTACATACTTTAGTATTAGTAATCTGTCTTTTCTGATTCTTACCCACGTAAACTTAAAAGTCCATATTGCTAAAACGCCACCCTAATCGTCTTTTTTTTTAATATACAGTCTGTCGACATTGTGTCTGGGTTTTAGATTTGTTCATTCCTTATCATCTGTTTTCATCTTTTGTAATCCAAGTTTTTAAATTATTCCTTTATCTAGTTTAAGAAGGATCCTGAGCGTCTCACATAGAAAAATGCTAAGAAGTTAACTTAAAAACATTCCTGCCACTGAGTTTTGTTGTTGTTGTTTCGTTTTATTTGGGGGTGGGGTTCGTTTGTTTGTTTTGTTTTGTTTTGTTTTTTGTTTTTTGTTTTTTGTTGTAGTTTTTTTTTCCTTATTCTTTAAAAATTTTCCTTACTTTTTCCTTCAAATCATTTTACTTGATCGTATCAACTTCCACTATTCACCCTGTTGATGGGGCTATGAGTTCACTAACTGTATCTTTTGCAAATGGGTTTAGACCCCATCCCACTTTAGAAAGATGTGTTCTCGTTATGACATTAAAATACATCTAACCGGGAGGCTCCAGTTCTGGGGTGTGGAGTATCCTTATATTGCTTTAATCCAAAGTCTATCTAATTTTAGCAGCTGTTACGATTCATATCTGATAGAACTATGAACAAAAAATGCCTCTTAAGAAACGACTACACAAAGAATGTAAATATGAACGTAGACATAACGCAGTTCTTTTATCTCAGGGTACGAAATAACCCTAAACCGGTTGACATGCCATTAAAATCTATCAATCTACTTCCAAAGTAACTCGGTGTTTGTAATTTCATTTTTTTTTTTTTCAATTCATCGTTATCATTGAAATAACCCTAAACGGGTTGATATGCCATTAAAATCTATCAATCTACTTCCAAAGTAACTCGGTGTTTGTAATTTCATTTTTTTTTTTTTCAATTCATCGTTATCATTGAAATAACCCTAAACGGGTTGATATGCCATTAAAATCTATCAATCTACTTCCAAAGTAACTCGGTGTTTGTAATTTCATTTTTTTTTTTTTTCAATTCATCGTTATCATTGAAATAACCCTAAACCGGTTGACATGCCATCAAAATCTATCAATCTACTTCCAAAGTAACTCGGTGTTTGTAATTTCATTTATTTTTTTTCAATTCATCGTTATCATTGATTATCTTCTGTTAATCCTCTTTTTTTAACTTTTTTATTCATTACAAGAATTGTAATACAAGACCAGATTTCTTCAAATTCATTTTCACTGTCCAGGTCGAAGATTACTATTGTTGATTAATTGACTAAATGAGTGATTGAGTAATTTATCAATTTAAACGTCATATCAATCCATCTAGGATTATTTTATGTCTAGAGAATCGCGTACATTTATATTTCCATATTTAATCAACTGGTCAAAGGTTCGTTTATTCATTTATTTTATATTTCATTTTAACAATATGTCTCAATCTTCGGGAATAGTTTTTTTTTTTTAAATAATTACTTTGTATGGTACTAATCATATTTACTTTTGTAATTGTGGTATTATTTCATTTCTCCTATAGGACTTACACTCCTATAATATAAAATGGGCGGTATGCCACTTGTTCCCGAAACAAAGATGGCGGACGCACATAAACAATCAGTCTCGGGAAACTATTGGCTTGGAGAACCGTGTGATCAGTGTTTAAAACAACGTCCTCATTTGAATTTCGTCCCGCGTTTTTTTTTGTTTTTTTTTTGAGCCGATTCCAAGACACGTATTTTCTATAAATACTTCGTCTTCAAACTCTCTTCCTCTTTTTCACATTTTCACTTGCAGGGCTAACACACTCTCTCCAGTGTGACTTCCAGAGAGAATATAATCACTCTCTCTTATTCACCAACAGACGTCGAACGCCACAAACATTCCTTTCCTCAGTATACGTTGTCTGTGAGACTTTTTCCAGCCTCGAAAACAGCAATTACGTCGAACTACAGAAAGAAACGAACATTTAAAAATACGTAGTCAACATGCATTGGACACTTTTGTCATTTAGTACTTTTGTAGTTTTAGTTGTGTTAGTCACACACATACACACACACACACACACACACAGAGGACTATTTTACGAACAATAATAGAACAATAGTAATGTTTGAAATGTATCATTGCATGTTTCGTTGAGTATAAATTTGTTTTGTTTGCCGCCTTGTTTTGAATGTTCCTTTTGTCCGCGCCGTTTCATATCATTACTTCATTTACTACAGTTGCCTCCATGTGCCTTTTTCCAAGTATAAACAAAGATAATATATCTCTACAAAATGGAACATATATACCAAATTACAGTCTTCCCCTACACTCCCAATAAGGGCAAAACGTCGTCTATGCCGGCATTTTCATTACCATAGGTATTATAGGTTTTGCATTAAGTGTTGTTATTGTTGTTGTTTATATAAATTAGAAGATTCAGTTTTTCTGGTGACCTTGTAATGTATACATCAAGTCAACCTTTCTGCTATTCACAGGATTCGCACCAAGGTCATTTTTAAGTGAAGTACAGCTGGTTTGAATGAAGAGTTTGCATTCTTTTCAGTTGGTTGATCTTACCACTCCGCTCTTTCTTTACTCTTAGCTGGTGATAGAAGAGATGGTTTCGTGCCTTTCCTAAGAGTATTAGTTTGAATTAAAACACATACAACCTCGTTCAGGATTTGAACTTTATTTGCCGATTCTGTGCCCTCCGGCGATAACCGTTGTGCTTAGCATGCCTTGAGCAGATTGGATAGATTTCTCCAAATTTACCCCCTCACTTAATGTAGGAAAGTGTGCTAGGATAATATCATCCTCTTGTAGACATAATACATTTATCAAGTCTATAAATTTATTACACTTCCCAATTTATTTGTTAATCTTCAGATTTTCTCATCAATTTCAGCCACTTTATCAACTGACAAAACGATTTTTTTCCGGGGAAAAGATGATCAAAATTTGCTTGAAAAAGAAAGAACGAGTTCAGTTGAATCTGAATAGATGGGGACTTTACTTATAGACAAATTTCAAAAAGACTTTAAAGATAAAAACTTTAAAAAAATAAGTTTTTATAATAAAGTAATGATAATATAACAATTATTATTGTTGTTGTTGTTGTTGTTGTTGTTCTTGTTGCTTGGGAGTTTTTCTCACCAAAGTTAACTGATGGTCTTTCACTGGAGTTTTAGTCTCAAGTCTCCAGGACTCTTCTCAGTATTCTGGCCGAGAGCAATAATGCTGTAGTTTGGATGGTCCCTGCTCGTCCTCTGATTTCCAGCTTTTCCTGCCACTTTTTGGGGAGAGTTCCGATGTGATATTTTAAATAAAAAACGATCTATTTTATCCACTAATACACAAATACTTTCTAAGCACACATTTTAATTTCATTCAATTCTATCGTACATGTTAAAAGTCTATCATATAATTTATTGATATCTCTATCTCAGACCTTGGGTGAAAATTCGGGGGACCACAAAAACGTTCCCAATCTGTCCCTACGGTCCCTAAGAGCTATCCGGAATGTACGTCCCGTTACATTTCGTATTATTTAACAATACTACTGCTATGAACAATAGGAGTGGGGGACAGGAAGTTCAACAATATCATTACCATGACGAATAGCAGAAGAGGACAAGCAGTCACCCAGAAAGATATAGTTCCACTATATCATTGCCATGACGAATTGCAAGAGTGGACTTGAAGTTACCTAATAGAAACCATCTTTTAATTTTTATATCATTAACGTACTTTAATCTTCATATTAATTCGATTTCTTCTTTTCCATTATTTTAACTATGAAATGCACAACTCCTTCAGAACTAATTTGCTGTATTCGCTTATTATGAATTTGATTTTTTTCTCTATTGCCACATAACCCACATTTGCTATTTTGTTGTGTCTTATCTATTCTTATTTTGATATGAATGGTTCTTATGGCGTTGTTTTGGGCTGTTATTAGGAGAAATTCTATTTCTCTATTAAGGTTTCCTTTTCTTAGACAGGTCCTGGTTTTCTCGTGTGAGATGTTGTTTATTAGTCGTTTAAAACGCTCATATAGTTTTTTCGTGCTTTTCTATGTTGTCCTCGAGTCGTTGCATCGATGCATCAATGCTGTCTTCATTGCTAGCAAGTCCTCTTCCTCCCTCCTTTCTTGATACATATAGTCTGTCAATGTCATCTCTTGATAAGCAAATGACCCAAGGAACAAAATAGTTAAATTAAATTTCTCTGGTTTACTTCAAGAAGGGTCCCGAATATCTAACGACGCGTACAGCCCAGGTATTTATTACTTTGATGCGGTTTCTCTTACATAGTTTTGTCTCGAGTAGCTTTCTGGTTTTCGAGGGATATTCTTTCTTAATTTTGTCTTTCATCTCCATTTGTTTGATGATGTCAGCTTCCAAGATGTCCAGGTATTTGTACGTTTCCTTTTCTCCGGGCGTTCTAATCTTGTCATGATTTGACAGTTCCATTCCGTCTGTCCGGTGTCGTTTGCCGCTTTTCATTACTAGCATGGCACATTTTTCAACCCCACTATGTCCTGACTGTATATTTTCACTGCGTGTATTAGAATTTCCAGTTCTTTTTATTTTTTTGCGAACAGTTTGATGTCGTCTATGTACATTAGGTTATTGACCTTTTCTTGCGATCTACTAAATTTGTATCCGGCTGTGTACTTTCTAAGTATATGGTTAAGTAGCATCATCGCAATTATGAATAGTAACGATGATTGTGCATCTACTTGAAATATACCTCTTTGGACCTTCGCTTCAGCTAAGCTTTTCCCTTCAGCTGCCAATTCCAATATCCAAGTTTTTTTTATGGTTTTCTCGATAAAGTTTATGACTTCATCTGATATTTTGTACATTTTGAGGCAGTTTATTATCCGGTTTGCAGAACCATTATATTACTCTTTTGTGTTTCGGGAAATGGTTAATTTCTATAACACTATAAATTATTTGGCAACACAAATGAACAACGAAACTTCTTTTAAACAACACAACAAAGAAAGGTTTATTTTAGTTGCAGGCGAAAAGGAGTGAGAGTGAGAAAGTGTCCCTTTTGTGTCGCTGGTCAGTATGTTGGTCCTTGGTTTGTAGGAAGTGTGTGCGAAGCTAGCAGCAGCGTTTTCTTCAGCGATAGGTTCCAAGTGGAATCAGTAGCAGTCATGTGAGAGATCTGTTTTTACTGCTGGCTCATGGCTCTCTGACCGTCGACACACAAAAAGAAGTGACTAGAAAAAATAGTTCTTGAGGGGAAGTAGGAATTAATGCGCTCTGCCAGTTGATTGGTCGGTGAGTGACCGAATCTCTTGGCGGTGGCGTTGATTCGCGATAGGAAATAGATCTGCGGCTGCTACAACTCCTAGCGAGTTTTTAACACCAGCGTTAGCTGATGGTTTTCCACTGGAATCTGCGTGACAACAAATCTCCTCAAATCTCCGTGATTCTTCTCAATATTCTGAATTATTATCATTATTATTATTATTATTATTATTATTGCGAGCTTCTCACATCAGTGCTTGTGAATGGCCTTTTACTGGAATCCGAGTGACAGCAGGTTTTCTTAGGCCTCCAAGACTCAGCTCAATTTTTTGGTTATTCTTAACAATACTTATGTTTTTCACACCAGTTTTAACAGTTGGTTTTTCACTAAAGTTTTCGAGACTCTTCAAAGTATTCTTATTGATTTTAACAGTGCTTCGATCCCGATGGTTTCGATTCTACCACTGTTTTTCATCGACGTAATCTATTTTTCAGACCTTTAGGGATAGTTCCACGGGCACCAACAATTGATATCAACGTTACTCCACGTTCTAAAGTTTTGTCCTCTTGCAACGTGAATTTTTTTTTTATCATTTTGAGTTCCTTTATTTTCACTCTGTAATCCACTGGAACAAGAAAATTCACTAGACGATGATAAGTTATTTTCTTACGGTCTTCTGAACATCCTAAATAATTTCTCAAAGTCCTAAAGAATTTTAATGCGTCTTTTTATATTTCTCACTGGAAATTTAAACATTATGAAAATGTTCTCTTTTCTTTGTAATAAAAATCTCTAAAAATTACCATGAAGTGACTGATTTTAAAATATATTTACAAAATCTGATCTTTTTCTAGTATATTTCTACCAAACGAAAACTAACAAAATTTTGGAAGTAAAAAGCAATCACACACACACACACACACACACACACACACACACACACACACACATACTAACATGTATGTTTGATTTAATAATAAAGACATATTTAAAATTATATAGACAAAATATATATATATATATATATAGAGAGAGAGAGAGAGACAAAGGTGCGAAGTTTATCAATATATAAATTACTACCTTGTGACTTATAATACGAATCGCTCACAAATAATAATAATAATAATAATAATAATAATAATAATAATGGAATTTGTCGTAGAAAAATGTGCCATGCTCGTCATGAAAAGTGGCAAACGATATATGACTGACGGAATGGAACTACCAAATCACGACAAAATTAGAACGCTCGGAGAAAATGAACCCTACAAATACTTGGGTATCTTGGAGGCTGACACCATCAAACAAGTGGAAATAAAAGACAAGATTCGAAAAGAATATCTCAGGAGAACTATAAAACTACTCAAGACAAGACTCTTCTGCAGAGACCTCATCAAAGGAATAAATACTTGGGCTGTGCTCCTCGTTAGATATTCGGGACCCTTCCTCAAGTGGACCAGAGATGAACTTAAACAAATAGATCAAAGAACAAGAAAACTAATGAACATGCATAAAGCATTACATCCCAGAGACGACGTTGACAGACTATATGTATCTAGAAAAGAGGGAGGAAGAGGACTTGCCAGTATCGAAGACAGCGTTGACGCATAGATTCAACGGCTGGAAGACTGCATAGAAAAACAGGAAAGAGGACTAATTACAGCCATCAGAAACGATACGGACAACACGATAGACGAAAGAATGACAACAACAAGGAAACATAAATGAGAGAAAAAAACAACTCTATGGCCGCTTTAAACGACTAATAAACAACATCTCACACCAGAAAACCTGGACCTGGCTAAGAAAAGGAAACCTTAAGAGAGAAACATAATCTCTCCTAATACCAGCACTGGACAACGCCATAAGGACCAATCATATCAAAGCGAGAATAGATAAGACGCAACAAAACAGTAAATGTAGGCTATACGGTGACAGAGACGAAACGATCATCACATAATAAGCGAATGCAGCTAATTAGCACGGAAGGAGTATAAGATGAGACACGACTGAGTGGGCAAGGTGATCCATGAGGAAATATGCAGGAAATTTAAATTTGACCATACTAACAAATGGTATATGCACAACCCAGCACATGTCCTAGAAAATGACACGCATAAACTCCTATGGGACTTTAACATACAAATGGATCAGCTAATCCTGGCCGGAAAACCAGATCTTATAATAATCATAAAAAAAAGAGAATTTGCAAAATAGTCGACCTTGCAGTCCCAGCGGACCACAGAATAAATCTAAAGTAACGTGAAAAGAAGGATAAGTACCTCGACCTTGCTAAAGAATTGAAAAAGCTGTGGAACATGAATGTGACGATTGTGCCAATTGTGATTGGTGCTTTTGGCTCAATAGCTAAAGGATTATTAAAAGGCCTGGAGGACTTGGAAGTTGGCGGACGGGTAGAGACTATCCAAATGACAGCATTGCTGAGAACGGCCAGAATCCTGAGACGAGTCCTGGGGACTTGAGGAGACTTGCTGTCACTCAAACTCCAGTGAAAAACCATCAGCTAACGGTGATGTAAAAAACTCTAAAGGAGTAAATAACAATAATAATAATAATAATAATAATAATGCACAACCCCGCACCTGTCCTAGAAAATGGCACGCATAAACTCCTGTGGGACTTTAACATACAAACGGATCACCTAATCCTGGCCAGAAGACCAGACTTAATAATGATCAACAAAAAAAAAGAGAACTTGCAAAATAGTCGACTTTGCTGTCCCGGCTGATCACAGAATAAAACTGAAAGAATGTGAAAAGAAGGATAAGTACCTCGACCTTGCTAGGGAATTGAAAAAACTATGGAATATGCAGGTGACAATTATACCAATTGTAATCAGTGCGTTTGGAACAGTAACTAAAGGATTACTAAAGGGACTGGAGGACTTGGAAGTTGGCGGACGAGTGGAGACCATCCAAACGACTGCATTATTAAGAACGGCCAGAATACTAAGAAGAGTCCTGGAGTTACTCAGACTCCCGTGAAAAACTATCGGCTAACGCTGATGTGAAAATCTCTAATGAGTGAATAATAATAATAATAATAATAATAATAATAATAATAATAATAATAATAATAACGCTATAAGATCCGGAAGATTTATGTTGAACCCATAAAATTGAAATAATCTAATTTAGAGCAAGCAAGTTCCAATCCAACTTGTAGCTGAATAATAATTTTGATGTATAACTGTTTGCTTTGAACGTCATCTTTCAAGTTATTTTCGTTATTATATATAGCTCTCAATATAAGGTAGTCGACCGATAGAAAAATGAATATCTACATAAAGTCATTAATAGTGACACGTTTTAATGTATTTGAAAAACAGAAAATGACGATTAATGTTATCTGTGATCCTCCCATGAGAATGAGTCGATTTATTTACCATTTACGTAATTCAGTTTCTCTCGCTCTATTTTCCCAAGTTTATGAAAATATAAAAACATAATGAGTAAAGTTCTACTAATGAATCACTTGTTGCAGAAAGAAAATTAAAATTTTTGTTTGACGCGTAATTTAATTTGACCGTTAGAGTCGCCGAACATTTTCACCCTATCAGGATGACTTGTCCTATTCAGTCCGAAACATATTTCCAAGCAACACCAAAAATTGAAGAAAGCCCGCCAATCTCTCTCTCTCTCTCTCTCTCTCTCTCTCTCTCTCTCTCTCTCTCTCTCTCTCTCTCTCTCTCGCTCAGAAATCCCCAAAGGGAACGGACGTCTTAACGTCTGTTCCCGAATAGCAGTAGCCTCATCAACCACTCTGAGGAGAGCCATCTAGTTTATGGATCCCTTCGGTCTATTCTTCTAGACCAAAGGATTCTAGTTAAAAAAACAAATTAGATGATACACTCTAACAACTTCCTACATTCTTTCTTTACTACGAGACCTCGCAGCATACCAGTGTAAACCTCTATACTTCATGCTGCCATTAAAACCTTCCTTCAAAAACCCTAACGACGTCTTCGTTCTTCTCCACCACCTTTATTTTCCATCAACATTTAGCGAGGGGATAACTGCCAATGAAATACCAACGCAACCAAAGTAATTCCAGCAAAACCAACTTAAACCTTAAACTAAAAACCCAACAACAACAACAACAACAACAATAATAATAATAATAATGATAATAATAATGTTATCCCCGTCGCTATAAACTTAATGGTATCTTGAGAGTTGAAATTTGGCTTCACACATTTTGCCTAGAATGATTGATTGATTGACTGACTGGTTCTAACCAGTATCAACCAGTCTAATGTTGTTTTAGAGGTTAACGAATTCTGTGCATAGTACAAGCATATTTACATTTTTTTTTGTTTTGTTTCTTCTTCAGTGTTTGTTTTTGTTGTTTTGTTTGATTGTTGTTTTGTTTTTTGTTGTTTTTTTTGGGGGGGTATCTTTTGTGGACTGTTTCTTATTTATTTATTTATTTATTTATTTATTTATTTATCTATTAGCTTTTGCCCACGATTCTATCAAATTCGAATAAATTTAAACCCCTCAATTTGACCCATAGATGGAACCCCCACTAACAGGTATTAGCAGTGCGTTTCAAAATGGATATAGGAATAATTTCAATGAAGGCGTACTTAACACTTCCCAGATCTTCAGAAATGTTTTATCATACTTAGATGAAATGTTTTAAAGAAAATAATTGATGACGTAAAAAATTGTAAGACATTTTAGCAAGGGGAAGTAAGTCATGTCATAAATATAAGGAGTTACTTACCTGTGTAAATTTCTGAGGTAATTTATTCATAACGGTCTGAGGCTGGTGATCTCATCTCATTTCAAAACATTTCGACCACTGTACCCTTCTAAGTCGTTGTTGTAATCATTCAAACGGAACCCTTTATTCACTTATCATCGGTAAACTGTTCTTAGTCTTCTTTCCATGTCGTCGTAAACATTGCTATATCTCATAACAGTTAACTTATCTCGTTTGTTATTTAGCCCTGGTAATGTCACCTTTCTATTTTGCGGAATCTGCGCCCAGAAATTGAACTCATGGACTGCAAGTAGAATTCAGCTACAATCTCTTAAATAAAGCTTTTATTCTGAAAGCTAATGTCGAGTTAGACAATTCAAAGATCATTTTTTAAAAAGTTTTAATGCCATTTTATAACTAAATAATATAGATGTTAAAACTCTGTCATAGATTTTATTTCTCTCTCTCTCTCTCTCTCTCTCTCTCTCTCTCTCTCTCTCTCTCTCTCTCTCTCTCTCTCAGACTTTGGGTGTAAACTCGTAGGACCACAAAAATGTTCCCAAACTGTTCCTGCAGAGTCTAAGGGCTACCCTGAATGTATTTCAAAAAGGTTACCTACAACAAAAGATACCGGAAGAGGATCAAAATGTACTTAACTTTCATATTTTTTAAAAATATTTATTTATCTAGTAATGCATTCATTTATACGATTATTTATTTTGGGTTTTGTGTCAACATTACATTTTTAAAATGAAAGTATGCCTTATGTGTGTGTGTGTGTGTGTGTGTGTGTGTGTCTATACATATATACCAACCCCTCCGCTCGGACAGGATATGACACAAAGTCAATTGTTTTAAGCGGAGTTTAACAGGTTTCAATTCAGAGTTTTATTTCTCCTAGACTAGTTGCCTCACCAAGACTGCAGAACCTAGATTGCCCTACTATTTTACCCATACCAAGGGTATTAGTGCAATGTGAAATGCAATCATTCTCGTCCAGGATTTGAACTCGTGTCGCCGTGCCCATTTCCTACCTCTGTGACAGTGTCTATATATGCCACATTAATCGTACTTGTCGATTTTTCTCCTGTTTCATCTAAAGATTGTACTATTTATTTAAAAACATGGAACTCTTCATTAGGAGAGTGAAAAGAGGAGATGAGAAAACAATTTATTTGAGTTTTTATTCTCGTCTGCTTGCCGGTATTTGAGTATTTTAATAACGATTTGTTCATTTTACTTTATATATATATATATATATATATATATATATATATTTGTCTACACATGAACAGGATGCAACACAAGGTAAACTTTGTAAGGAGTTTAACAAGATTGAATTCAGAGTTTTCCTTCTCCTAAGCTGGTTGCCTGAACCAATCTAAAGAACACCGTCTGCCCTATTAATTATATATATATATATCTTTAAGAAAAACAAAAACCGGTCACATTAGGATTATGAATTTATTTCCATCCTGTTATGGGTATTGATCAATAATATAAAAAATAACAGGGCTTCTTCAGATCTTATGGATAAAATAATTCAGAATACACAGGAAGGAAGGGTGGGAGAGGGGTAGAAGAGTTTCCTCCCCATTTCACCCACTTCCGGTTTTTAGTTTTTATTACCGGTGGGATTAATCGTAAATTAATTTATTTTAATTTTCAAATTCTAAATACATTTCAACTTAAAACTCCAGATTTAATGATAATTTAGGCAACTACATATATATATATATATATATATATATATATATATATATATATATATATATACGAGGTGCCTTCAATACGTTTCCAGACTTTTTTTATACAGGCATTTAAAATTGGCGTAGACTCTTGAAAATTCAGTATGTTATTGCTATACATCTTATGAAATGACTGACCATTTTTTATGATTTCAGGTTCAAATGAACAGCTACAGCAGCAATTGGAATACACCCTACTAAAGCTTGATTGTCACAGCTGGTGAATTTCAAAAATGCAATCTGGACGTGAGGGCTCTTTAGAAGAACGATATGCAATAAAATTCTGTTTTAAACTTGGAAAAAATGCCACGGAAACGTATGGAATACTTCAGACTGCTTTTCGACCATCTTGCAAGATTCGAGCATGAGTTTTTGAGTGGCATAAGAGATTCAAGGAAGGCAGTGAGTCTGTGAGGTATGATGAGAGGTGTGAAGCATGCTGGCTCTCCAAGACCCAAGAAGGCCAGACAGAGCAAATCCACCCACAAACTTTTTATTATCCCTTTTTTTTTTTGACAGCACTGGCATGATCTAGATGCACTGGGTTCCCGCTGAACAGACAGTCAACAAGGACTTCTATGTTGAGGTTTTAACTGAGTTCAGCAAGAGATTTCATCGGAAGACGCTAGCATCCTTTAAATTGGGTCAGTGGCATTTCCACCAGGACAATGCACCGTCCGCAACTCCATCCTTGTCACAGACTATTTGACCAAGATGGGCATCAAGACAGTTCCTCAGCCTCCCTAGAGTCCAGACCTTGCTCCCTGTGACTTTTGGTTATTCCCTAAGCTCAAGGAAAAACTTAGAGACTGTTGTTATGAGACAATTGAGGAGATAAAAGAGGCTGTGACGAAGGTCATTGACACGCTCACACAAGAGGACTTCCATGGAGCCTTGAAGAAGTTGTTGGAACGGTACAACAAATGCATTGCTGCCGGAGGAGATTACTTCTAAGGGGACTTGAGTTTCATATGTGTACTATCAATAAAAGTGCCCATACGAAAAAAGTCTGGAAACTTATTTTATGATCCTCGTATATTGATAATATTCCCAATAGCGATGAGCAGTTGAGCAAAGTGCAAATTTTTTAAATCATTACTATTGCAATTATTATTATCAATCTGCATAAGCTTTCTCTTATGAAGGCACTTGTGGTGTAATTCTTATGTTGGAGGAAATAGATAAGCAACCTGAGTTCAAATCTTTAAGAAGACTGTTTATATTTCACATAGTGCTAATATACTTGTGAAAGGTATGAATCTAACTAATCTCCCTCCAGCGATGGGTAACTAGTTGAGCAGACTGCAGTTCTCTCGCTTTGGCATGGCAACCTGTCTTGAAAAAGGAAAAACCTGACTTAAAACTAACCAAATTTTACACAGATTTGCTGGTAAATATATACGTCGGCTTTCATACCAGTTTTAACAAGTAATTTTTCGATGAAGTGTGACTAAGACTAAATCTACTTAAATTGCAAGGACTTATGTAAATATTCAAGAGGATCTTTGAAATATAAATTTTTAAAATTTGTATGTGTGTGTGTGTGTGTGTGTGTGTGTGTGTTAGATAAAATTTCTGACAAATAAGTAAAGTTGGCGACTGTAGTCGAGGGCGACCTGAAAGCTCCCTTTCCAATAGCTATTATACCAAGGTGTAGGGGGGTGCTATTCCTTTTCCTGGATTACTCCACTTTATCCTTGAGCCATATCTTATAATGCTGAGTGTTAAGCAACGAGGCATCAAGAACCATTTTTTGAGTCTTTGGTATGACTTGACCTGGGACTGAACCCCAGTCTTCCGAGCCATTAGCAAATACTTTAACCATTATGTCAAAACAAATCTAATTACAAAAGTTTGATTAATAGAAATGACACAGTATTGAAAATTAAAATATGTTTATAACTTACTTTAACGTTGGCAAAACAAATAAAACAAGTGAAATTAATAGGCAAGTCATTGTCATTGGTAAATAAAAGTAGTTTTCTACTTCATAAATGATTTTACATCTTACCACAAATTTGATAAATCCATTAAATACTTTTTACTAAATTTTGTCTCCAGATTAAACCAGAAAAAACAGACAGCACTGAATATACATTTTTTCTAGGGGAATCTCTAAGGTGCAGAGACTAATATACTGGATGACAACATTGTAGTAAGTGTTGTATAACCATAAAGTAAAGTAAAGTTAGCGACCATAGTCGAGGGTGACCCGAAGGCTCCCTTTTCGATAGCTACTACACCAAGGTGTAGGGGAGGGCGCTACTCCATTCCCTGGATTGCTCCACTTTACCCTTGAACCGTACCTTATAATGCTGAGTGTTAAGCAAGGTGGTATCAAGTTCTATTTTTTAAAGTCTTTGGTATGACTCGACATGGGATTGAACCGAGGTCTCACGGGCCATTGGCGAACACTCTAACCGCTAGGCCAATAATAATAATAATAATAATAATAATAATAATAAAGAGAGATAAGTACCTTGACCTTGCTAGAGAATTGAAAAAACTATGGAACATTAAGGTGACAATTATACCAATTGTGATTGGTGCTTTTGACACGGTAACTAAAGGATTATTAAAGGGCCTGGAAGGTTTAGAAGTAGGCTGACGAGTGGAGACCATCCAAACAACAGCATTATTGAAAACTGCCAGAATACTGAGAAGAGTCCTGGGGACTTGAGGAGACTTGCTGTCACTCAATCTCCAGTGAAAACCATCAGCTTACTCTAATGAGTAATAATAATAATACAAGTGGACTCTGTCTTTTCTGATACGAACGGGTATATTTCTTTCCGCCTTCAGCATTTGGCAACACGAGGGGAGAAACACAATTCATAAAGGCCTATTCTAACCATACTATGCTGACTCCCGACCCTCACACACACTCACATACGGTGTATCTTGTAGTGTCTAAGATCTCAAATCATCTCTGCCGGTCGAGACCCAAACTGATCTGATCCGAAAAACTCAACTGTCTGCTTCGACTGCTGTACCTCAACTCTTCAAATCCCTAAAATTCTCAGACCATCTCTTTCGGGCGTGACGTCATCCACCCATTCAGTTCACTCTAACTGAGCGTCCATCCCCATTTATTATGACAGATGTTGATTGTCATATCTTTTCCGCGCAGGCGTACAAGCGCCCCGTCTGGCTACCACACCTAAAGCAAGAGACACAGAGTAGTTCAAAGCCTTAACAGACTAAATAAAAAATATAATTAATGAAAAATGATTAATATAATTAAACATTATCTTAATTATATGATATATAACATAAGAAAATTCCAACTCCAGTTGCGCTATTACGTTCACTTTCGGATACAGGAAAGGTATAAACACATTTATTACTCGAACCATTGCTTAAAAAGTACCACGACTGTTCTTCTACTGAGAAGTCTTTGGAATGAAACAACCCTTGAAGGTTGATATGTAATTAAACAAAAAAAAAAAAAAAAAAAAAAAACCCCAAACCAAACATACACTTTACCATATTTACCCAACCCCTCCGCTCGGGCAGGATATGACACAAGGTCAATTTTTAAGCGGAGTTTATCAGGTTTCAATACAGAGTTTTTCCTTCTCTTAGACTAGTTGTCTCACCAAGGCTGAAGAACCTAGTCTGTCCTACGATTTACCCATAGCTGGAGGGAGAATAATTGGATTCATACCTTTCCCAAGGGTATTAGTGCTATGTGAAATGCATCAGTCCCGTTCAGGATTTGAACTCATGTCGCCGTGTTCATTTCCTACGACGATAACCATTACACCACGGGCACTTTACATTCAGTCTTGATTATTCACTGAAATAAAGTTGGATTATGATTTTTTTAATGATTTCTACAGAGTAAACATACAGCAGCAGTATAAAGGTAAGCAAACTTTAAAGACACATCTAAGATTTCCCTAGCATTGTACCAAAGCTGATGCAGAGAACTTTTACATAAACCTACCAAAACAAAATTGGATTTTATTATTTTGAAGTGAGAATCTAACTTTGAATAAACTTGACTAAACTTAGTATTAAAAGTTGCTACTAATAGGGTCAAGTTTCAAGAGAACTATTACAGAATCTACAGAAAAGCTCCCCCCCCGCCCGGTGACTTTGAACTGTGAGAACAAACTCAAGAAGTTTTATAGCTGGGATACAAGCTTGGAAGATATCAAATCCAGTCATGTTTTATGCTGAATGATTGAAAACTCTGGAGAATCAGAGCTGGTTTTAAGCTAATTAGACAACTTTATTTAAATTGGGCTCAACATATGTGCTCCAGCATAAGGCACAACAAAAGGTAGATAATGAGTCGAAATTTGTAAAATGAGGCTTGATCATTTTTATTGCTTAAAATATTTACACTATTGTCTTTATCTTCAATGTTATAATCTCAACATTTCTGTTGATACGTCCTTCTTCAGATGTTTCATGTCAAACTCTGGAGCTGACACAGAAGAAAAATCGTACATGATATTAGTGAGTAGAAGATGGAGACATTAGGTTTATAAGTCCCAAAAATCTATTCTGAATTGTCCAGCTGGACACACGGCACAGTGGATGAAGGCATTTAGTTGAAAAACGCTTCTGAGTGAAATAATTTTGAGATTGCAGGTTCAATCCCAACAACAGGTAGATAACAAGGAATACTTACTATAACTTGAACCTTGTACTTAATCCTGGTTAACGGAATTAGAATAATCTACCCTCATGGATTAGATAAAGGGTTAGTTCTGTGTAGGCTTCTGAGTTTAACATGAAACACCGGAAAAGGGCCAAAGGACATATCAGTTGAAACGTTGGTAAGAATATCAATAAAGATGAAGAAAACAGTCTGTGTAGTTCTAAGTTTAACATGAAACACCGGAAAAGGGCCAAAGGACATATCGGCTGAAACGTTGGTGAGAATATCAATAAAGATGAAGAAAACAGTCTGTGTAGTATTAAGTTTAACATGAAACACCGGAAAAGGGCCAAAGGACATATCAGTTGAAACGTTGGTGAGAATATCAATAAAGATGAAGAAAACAGTCTGTGTAGTATTAAGTTTAACATGAAACACCGGAAAAGGGCCAAAGGACATATCGGCTGAAACGTTGGTGAGAATAACAATAAAGATGAAGAAAACAGTCTGAAAATTCTATGTGATAAAAAAATAAAAGGTAGAAATTAAGAAGCACCATTAACTGAAACCGCGCCAAAACGCAGTACTGATAGAAGAATAGTTAGTAAAATAACCAAAGATGTGCATATTTATCTGTTGACAAACTTCTCTCTGATTAAGGGACCCACAAACAATTTCCTAATTAGGTCCTGCACTTCGTATCGCTAGCAATACTGATAATCTCAGGAATATTACAGATGATGGACCCCACACCATTTGAATGATGTGTTTTTAATGACAAAAGCAATTTAGCTACGCTTAAAACCTTTGGAAAAAAGAGAACTCCTTTCTGGATTACCAATTAACAATGTCACTATCTTTGCTATTCATCCTCATTTACAGAAATATGATCATCATACTATTGTCTCTATTTACTGGTCAAGTAAAATTCATATAAAAAAAGAACACTTCCCATTTTTTATTGCTTATATCATATAACAGAGGTAAGTATTAACCTTGCCTTCCTTCTATTGACAGGTTTTAACACGAGATAGTTTTTAAAGCAGAGACCCTTCCACTTATATTTGAGCAGGCCAAAAAAGCTTCTGTAATATTCTTTTAAGAAAACGTCTGGCATCAGTGATGGAACCTGACCCTATTTCTCTTAAATGAAAGAGATAGGTGCTTTTTGTGAAACTAAGTTCTTTATCTCTTTCACCCACAATAGAAGTTGTTTTCACTATTTTACCTAGGTCAGGGATGGGTAAACGGTGGCCCGCAGGCTACATGCGGCCTGCTGCACTGTTCTGCGTCGCCCACGGGAGACTTTGAAAAAATTTAGAAATAAACACTTGGATATAGACATATATGATCTTGTAATTTTCTTTTGATTGTAAAAAATGCGACCCTTTGATAAATTATAGCCAAGTGATAAAGCACGCGCAGCAAAAAGTTGGCCCATCACTGATCTATGTTACTTCCCTAAGGGAAATAACTCTTTAAAAAATAGTTTTGTTATTTCCCTTTGCGTTCTCGAGAATAATTTTTTTCTATGTAATTATCAAGCATGAGACAAAATTATCATGATATTAATTAATGATATTCTTTCAAGCTCATCGAACATTTGCCATCTCCGAGCAGTACATAAATAGCGTGACAGACTTGGCTTTCTGGCCTTGGTGAGACAAACCAATCTACGAAAAGGAAAAACTCTACATTTAAAACTTCAAGAGTGTTGGTCAGAGAAACTGTGATGCAGTGGTTCCTCATTCTTCTATTAGCTGGTCATCTAAAATGTGCAGAGGATCTGGCACAAGGTTTCATGATTATAAATAAATTTGGTTTGGTTGTGTTGGGTTTGGTTTAGTTGTGCTTATTGGCATATCAAACCTTGTGAGTTATTTAATGTCAAATCCTGTTTATAGACAAACATACACACACACACACACACACACACACACATATATATATATGTGTGTGTGTGTGTGTGTGTATTTAACTTAAAAACACACATCCACACGTACACACATACACCCACACATATATACACTCACACACTTACAATCACACATAAACGAAATCGTAACGGCATTTTGTCGAATTTTCGATTTTTGTCAGTATTTTGTCGCATTTTCGATTTTCAATTTCATTCCATCTTAACTGCCGGATGAATGTTGTTATAAACTTCAAGAAACCTTAGATTGCAGAACAATATTTTCCATGGATAAAGATATACATATAATATATATTTATTTATTATCATTAGTATTATTATAGCTCTATCGTAGATATCGAGCACTCTCCATATTATATTCCACTTGATGCGACACATAACCACAGAGTGATTTACTGACGAACAACACTCTCATAATATATATATATATATATATATATATATATATATATATATATATAGTAAATTAATACTTGGTTGGTTGTATATATATGTGTAGATATACGTGGTGCCTTCAATACGTTTCCAGACATTTTTTGTACTGGTATTTAAAATTGGCGTAAATTCAGTATGTTATGGCTATATATTTTATGAGATGACTGACTAATTTTTATGATTTCAGGTTCAAATGAACAGCTACAGCAGCAATTGGAATACACCCTACTAAAACCTGATTGTCACTGCTGGTGAATTTCAAAGATGCAATCTGGACGTGAGGACACTTTGGAAGAACAATATGCAATAAAATTCTGTTTTAAACTTGGAAAAAATGCCACAGAAACGTATGGAATGCTTCAGATTGCTTTTCGACCATCTTACATGAATCGAGCATGAGTTTTTGAGTGGCATAAGAGATTCAAAGAAGGCAGGGAGTCTGTGAGGGATGATGAGAGGTGTGGCAGGAGTAAGGAAGTCAATACACAAGAGTTGATTGGCCAAAAAGTTAGGGTTAGGGTTACTATGTTGAGGTTTTTAGGGAGTTCAGGAAGATATTCCATCGGAAGAAGCAAGCACTCTTCAAATCGGGTCAGTGGCATTTCCACCAGTACAATACACCAGTCCACAACTCTATCCTTGTCACAGACTATTTGACCAAGATGGGCATCAAGACAGTTCCTCAAGCTTCCTATAGTCCAGACCTTGCTCCCTGTGACTTTTGCTCATTCCCTAACCTCAGAGTCTGTCCTTATGAGATAATTGAGGAGATGAAAAAGGCTGTGACAAAGGTCATTGACACGCTCACACAAGGGGACTTCCATGTGGCCCTCCAGAAGTTGTTGGAACGGTACAACAAGTACATTGCAGCCAGAGGAGATTACTTCGAAGAGGACTAGAATTTCATATGTGTACTATCAATAAAAGTGCCCATAGGAAAAATATCTGGATATTTATTCATTCATATTCTGACGAATGCATAAAGCATGAAGCCCATGGTCACAAATACTACTCTGTAATATGATGTATATATATATATATATATATATATTTAAAAACTCTATTATTGATCTTTAGCATAATTTAATAATACAGCAACATTTCTTCCTCCTTTAACTCATCAAGTGAGCTAGTGAGAACTATAAACCTCCATTCCTTCACTTGCACTAGTTTCCTCATGGCTGAGTGGTAGAATCTTGGATTGGCATTTCAGTCAACCAGGTTTCAATCGCAGCTTTGAGAATCCAGCCTGTCTAGCCACACTGAAGAGTTCTGATAGAACAAAACAGGCCTGTCTGTGGATGACAATATATATATATATATATATATATATATATATGCTCCCCTACCCCTGTGGGGTTGAGCTCTCTAGCGAAAGAAGTAAATGTGCTGCCATTAACGTAATGCAAGGCTCTTCATATGAATCAAACTCTCGGTAGCCGTTAAGCGGATATATGTAAACGATAACAATTGTGATTCATAACCGTTTAAATTTCCTTCGCTTGCACAAGTTTCCTCGTGGCTGAGAGGTAGAATCTTGGATTGGCATTTGAGTCAACCGGGTTTCGATCCCAGCTCCGGGAATCTAGCTTGTCTAGCCACACTGAAGAGTTCTGATAGAACAAAAAAGGTCTGTCTGTAGATGATAATATATATATATATATATATATATATATATATATATATATATGATTTGCAAATAGTTTGTTGGTAACATTATTTTTGAATCGGCTAGAGCCAATTTGTTTGCACGCGGTTAAATAATTTCATGTTTAGTAAATGATTAAATAGTTCTATTTGGCTCTGAGATGGGATCCTAACAGCTGCTATCACTCCAGGTTAATGTTACAAGTAATCCCAATAAAGAGGTACTCCCAAAAATCTTTACCATCAGATGATTTAGTGTTATATCCAGGACACCACGGTGGGTGTCCTCGTGGTGTAATGGTTAAAGCGATGGACTGCGGAACCATAGTAAG
Organism: Sepioteuthis lessoniana; assembly: GCA_963585895.1. Taxonomy (NCBI): domain Eukaryota; kingdom Metazoa; phylum Mollusca; class Cephalopoda; order Myopsida; family Loliginidae; genus Sepioteuthis; species Sepioteuthis lessoniana. The sequence continues at coordinate 19,385 of CAUZXS010002580.1, read as the reverse complement.
TGAGTTTGTACTCCAGTCGCACTATTACGTTCACTTTCAGACAATTACCCTTGGGAAAGGTATGAACCCCCTTATCCTCCCAGATATGGGTTAAATAGCATCACTACTGTTTCACTAGGAGAATGGCTTTGGTATTAAATAACCTACAAAGGTTGATATGCCATTAAACAAAGAAACCAAACCAACCAGGACACCACTTATTGGAGGTGGTGGGCAGGTATCCTGTAGAGATACAGTCAAGGTATTCTGAAAGTGTATCAGCTACCTGGGCTGCTATTATAAAAAAATCACTTATTTTAGCATGCATCAAACAATTTAATGTTTCTTATTTGAAGTAAAAGTTAGCGACCATAGTTGAGGGTAAGCAGAAGGCTCCCTTTTCAATAGCTACTACACTGAGGTGTACAGGAGGGTGCTACTCCTTTCCCTGGATTGCTCCACTTTATTGTTGATGCGTACCTTACATGAAGCAACCTGGGGTTGAACCAAGGTGCCCCTGGACCATTGGCAAACACTCTACCCACAGGGCCAACTCTGTGTGTGTGTGTGTGTGTGTGTGTGTGTGTGTGTGTGTGTGTGTGTGTGTGTGTGTAATAAATGCTATTGATAAATGAATACTTATTGTAATTAGTCACTATTTAATCTTTTCTTGCTTTTGGGTTATATTTCTGTTTTTCAAAGAATTTCTACAAATTAATTGTTATTTTTTTTCTTTTATCAATGATACATCTTTCCAACTCTTTTAAACTTCAATAACAATTCCTTTTTTCTAAGAAAAATTTTTTATAATCAATTCATTTGAATAGAATTTTAATTTCAATTTGCACATCTTGATTTATTTGTATTCATCACATTTATGAATATAAACTTTTCTCTTCAGTGGGGTGTCCTTGTGGTGTAATGTTTAAAGTGATGGACTGCGGAATCATAGTACGCAAGTTCGTACTCCAGTCGCGCTATTACATTCACTTTCGGGCAAATACCCTTGGGAAAGGTATGAACCCCCTTATCCTCCCAGCTATGGGTTAAATAGTACCACTACTGTTCTTCTAGGAGAATGGCTTTGGCATTAAATAACCTTCAAAGGTTGATATGCCATAAAACAACCAAACCAAACCTTTTCTTTTTGGATATTGGTACAAGAATGATTTTATCAAGCAACTGTTTAATCTGCTTTAGAAATCTACTTTAAAAGATACCAAAGAAATTGCTGGTAAGATGAAAGGGAAATTTAAAAAGCATAAGTAAATCTGAATTCATAGAAGAACTAAATAATGCCATAAGGTTTGATTATATCATATCAAAATTTGATAATATGCCAGAGAATCAATAACAGAATAATCCTATTTACCACCCCCTCCGCTCGGGCAGGATATGACACAAGGTCAATTTTTAAGCGAAGTTTAACTGGTTTGAATTCAGAGTTTTCCTTCTCCTAGACTAGTTGCCTAACCAAGGCTGAAGAACCTAGTCTGCCCTACTATTTACCCATAGCTGGAGGGAGAATAATTGGATTCATACCTTTCCCAAGGGTATTAGTGCAATGTGAAATGCAATCAGTCTCGTCCAGGATTTGAACTTGTGTTGCCGTGTCCATTTCCTACGACAATAACCATTACACCACGGGCGGAATAATTGAATGTAGCAAACTAAAATAGAAAGAATAAAGGAACAAATATGAATTTGGTGGGTGGGGAGGTTAATCCATGAAAAATTTTGCCAGAAACTAAAATAGAATTTTCTGGCAGTTTGAGATACAAATGTGTGATTTAGGAAAAAATGATTATTTTCAGTATAAGTTGTTTTTTCTCATCTAAAAAAAATCAAATATCTGTTTCAGAAATAGCTGACTATTGTTTGAGTGTGAGAAAATGTCCTTCTGCAAGTAAAATAAATGTTAAAGAATTATTCAGAGTTTTTTTCTTCTGTTTTTATTGGCATTACCTTCTGCAAGTTTTTTTTCCTATATCTTTTTATTTTTTTCCTCTTTCTTGCTTTGTAATTGTATATCTTAATGAAATAAATTTGCATGTTTAAATTGTAGCAAATCAAATTAAATAAATAATTTGTATATTTTAATGAAATAAATTTGCATGTTTAAATTGTAGCAAAATAAATTAAATAAATAATTTGTATATTTTAATGAAATAAATTTGCATGTTTAAATTGTAGCAAATCAAATTAAATAAATAATTTGTATATTTTAATGAAATAAATTTGCATGTTTAAATTGTAGCAAAATAAATTAAATAAATAATTTGTATATTTTAATGAAATAAATTTGCCTGTTTAAATTGTAGCAAATCAAATTAAATAAATAATTTGTATATTTTAATGAAATAAATTTGCATGTTTAAATTGTAGCTAAATAAATTAAATAAATAATTTGTATATTTTAATAAAATAAATTTGCATGTTTAAATTGTAGCAAAACAGATTAAATAAAGAATTTATATATTTCAATAAAATAAATTTGCATATTTAAATCGTAGCAAATCAAATTAAATAAATAATTTGTACATTTTAATAAAATAAATTTGTATGCTTAAATTCTAGCAAAATAAATTAAAGGAATAATCTGTATATTTTAATAAAATAAATTTGCATTTTTAAATTGTAGCAAAACAGATTAAATAAACAATTTATATATTTCAATAAAATAAATTTGCATATTTAAATTGTAGCAAATCAAATTAAATAAATAATTTGTATATTTTAATAAAATAAATTTGTATGTTTAAATTGTAGCAAATCAAATTAAATAAATAATTTGTATATTTTAATGAAATAAGTTTGCATGTTTAAATTGTAGCAAAATAAATTATATAAATAATTTGCATATTTCAATGAAATAATTTTGCATGTTTAAATTGTTGCAAAATAAATTAAATAAATAATTTGTATATTTTAATGAAATAAATTTGCATGTTTAAATTGTAGCAAAATAAATTGAATAAATAATTTGTATATTTTAATGAAATAAATTTGCATGTTTAAATTGTAGCAAAATAAATTAAATAAATAATTTGTATATTTTAATGAAATAAATTTGCATGTTTAAATCGTAGCAAATCAAATTAAATAAATAATTTGTATATTTTAATGAAATAAATTTGCATGTTTAAATTGTAGCAAAATAAATTAGATAAATAATTTGTATATTTTAACAAAATAAATTTGTATGCTTAAATTCTAGCAAAATAAATTAAATGAATAATCTGTATATTTTAATAAAATAAATTTGCATGTTTAAATTGTAGCAAAACAGATTAAATAAACAATTTATATATTTCAATAAAATAAATTTGCATATTTAAATTGTAGCAAATCAAATTAAATAAATAATTTGTATATTTTAATGAAATAAATTTGCATGTTTAAATTGTAGCAAAATAAATTATATAAATAATTTGTATATTTTAATGAAATAAATTTGCATGTTTAAATTGTAGCAAAATAAATTAGATAAATAATTTGTATATTTTAATAAAATAAATTTGTATGCTTAAATTCTAGCAAAATAAATTAAAGGAATAATCTGTATATTTTAATAAAATAAATTTGCATTTTTAAATTGTAGCAAAACAGATTAAATAAACAATTTATATATTTCAATAAAATAAATTTGCATATTTAAATTGTAGCAAAATAAATTACATACATTATTTATACCTTTCAATAAGATAAATTTGCATGTTTAAATAGTAGCAAAATACATTTATATATTAATAATATAAAAATAAATTTTAGATAAATTGTCATTTAGCAAATTGTAGGAAAATAAATCTACTTGTGTAATTTATAGAAGAATGAATTTGCATATAGAAATTACAATAAAATAAATTTTCATTTGTAAACAGTAACATAATAAATTTGTGCTTTCAAATTTTAATAGAATAAAGGAAGGTCACAGAATGGATCACTTGAAATGTTCAAACAATAATTTTTAAAAGACGAAAGAAATTCTGTGTGAATTTTTTTTTAAGTAATTGATTAATCTTTTAAAAATTGGACATTATAATTATTAGAATATTATTTATATATGGTTTTCATCTTTATTTTGATAGTAAATTAAATCTTGGTTCGAATAATTACATACATATTTCATAAAAAATTCGATTCGTGAAATAAAAAAATTTCAGGGGAAGTAATATGAAAAATATTTTACGTGTTTATCTCCCTTATTTTTTTATGCTTTACAGATATAGTTTAAATGTATTTAGTAATTGAATTTTATTTTTATTTGTTCCTGTTTCTTTTTAAGACAAATTATTTTCTGAATAATTTCAAACGAAATTTGATATATATAGAAATCTTCACTTGATTGAATCTACTTTATTATCTTTTGAAATTTTGTGACTTAGGTTAAAATATTTTCTTTTCCTATTTTCTGAAAGATGAAATAATATTTGAGTAGCCTGCGAGTGAGAATTTTTGTCAAATATTTTAATTAAAAACTTTCATTAACTGAATGTAAATGATGAAAGAAAAAAAATATACTACTAGTTTGTTGTTTGTTTCCTGGCCTCTGGGGCGCCCCCTTTGGGGGGTGCCGACGGGACCGAAGGTATTTTTGGATTTTACCTGACGCGTGTGGTCTGCGGCCCTGCGTCCGGACCCACTTTTAAAAAAGGGCCTTGTGCCATACTTGTCCGGTGGTGGGACGGAGAATAAATAAATAAAGAATGTAAATGATGAAAGAATTGTCTATCAAACAACCTAATCATCCTCTTTCTTCCCATCATTTATCATAGTATACCAGTAGAATAACTGGAATGAAGAAATAATAAGATATTTTAATTTGAGAAAATATATTGTTCCTTTGTATTGAGAAAAAGGGCATAAAAAACCCTGAAATAATAATAATAATAATAATAATAATAATAATAATAATAATAATAATAATAATAATGTGAGACACAACTTGGTCGGCAAGGTGGTCCACTGGGAAATGTGCAGGAAATTTCAATTCGACCATACAAACAAATGGTATATGCACAACCCGGCACCTGTCCTAGAAAATGACTCGCATAAACTCCTATGGGACTTTAACATACAAACAGATCACCTAATCCCGGCCAGAAGACCAGACCTCATAATAATCAACAAAAAGAGAATCTGCAAAATTGTCGACTTTGCTGTCCCGGCGGACCACAGAATAAATCTGAAGGAAAGTGAAAAGAAGGATAAGTACCTCGACCTTGCTAGAGAATTGAAAAAGCTGTGGAACATGAAAGTAACGATTGAGCCAATTGTGTTTGGTGCATTAGGTACAGTAACTAAAGGATTATTAAAAGGCCTGGAGGACTTGGAAGTTGGCGGACGGGTAGAGACTATCCAAACGACAGCATTGCTAAAAACAGCCAGAATCCTGAGACGAGTCCTGGAGACTTGAGGAGACTAGCTGTTACTCTAACTCCAGTGAAAAACTATCTGGTAACACTGATGTGAAAAATTCAATAATAATAATAATAATAATAAATGGTATTTGCATAAGTTAACATCTGTCCTGAACAATGACATACACAAACTTCTATGGGATTTTGACTTACAAACGGATCACCTACACTCTGCCAGAAGACCAGAGCTTATAATCAACAAAAAAAAAAGAGAATTCCCAAAATTGTGGACTTTGCAGTCCCAGCTAACCATAGGATAAAATTGAAAGAAAGTGAAAAGAAAGGTAAATACCTGGACCTTGTTAGAGAATTAAAAAAAAACTTTGGAACATGAAAGTAACAATTATACTAATTGTAATTGGTGCTCTTGAGTACAGTCACCGAAGGATTAATAAAGGGACTGGAAGACTTGGAAATAATAGGACGGGTGGAGACTGTCCAAACTACAGCATTATTGAGATCAGCCAGAATACTGATTAGAGTCCTGGAGACTTGGGGAGACTTGCTGTCACTCAAACTCCTGAGAAAGTCCATCAGCAAATGCTGATCTGAAAAACTCTCAAGGAGTATCAATAATAATGATAATAATAAAGTAGCACAAAAGAAGTACAAGTTGAGGTAAGACTGAGTGTGAAAGATGATCCACAAGGAATTGTGCAAGAGATCAAAATACTATACTAACAAATTATATATTCACAAACCAGAATAAGTCCCACAGAATTAAACTTATAAAATTCTCTGCGATTTGGAGATACCAACAGATAACTTAATCCTGGCCAGAAGACCAGACCAAGTGTTAATTACCAAAAAAGAAGAATTTACTATATTCTGGATTGTGGTGTTCCAGTGGACCACAGGGTAAAAATAAAAGAAAATGAAATTATTGACAAATACTTAAACCTTGCCAGAGAATTAAAAAAAAACTTTAGAACATGAACAATGCTGTAGTTTGGATGGTCTCTACGTATCCTCTAATTTCCAAGTCCTCCAGTCCCTGTCTCAGTCCTTTTATGAATGTTCCAGGAGCACCAATTACAATTGATGTCCCCCATCAATTTCATGTACCATAATTTTTTTTCAATTCTCTAGCAGAGTCTACATTCTAATCTCTGTTTTCGCTTTCCTTCAATTTTACCCGGTGGTCAGCTAGAATGGCAAATTCTACAATTGGGTTGGTTCTCATTTTTTGTTGACTATCACTAGGTCTGGTCGTCTGGTCAAGATTAGATGATCCATTTGTATCTCAAAATGCCAAAGAATTTTGTGCATCTCATTTTCTAGGATGGATTCTGGGTGGTGTATATACCATTTGTTTAAATTTGACCATGCAAATGAAGTGACAAACTAAGGATATTACACATGAGATGACCAGGACATGGCTACAAAGAGGAAACCTGAAAAGAGAAACTGAATCTCTAATAAGAGAAAAGTATAATTGTATGATAATAAATTATACCAAAGTAAAAATTAAGAAAACAATAGAGAATTGTAAGTGATGACAGAAATGAAATAGTTTATCACAAAAACAACTACATGAATACTTTAAATGACAAACTAAAGACATTAAACAAGCAATGACCATGAAACTTAAAAAGCAAAACTGAATCTCCAATAAGAGTTGAACAGTATACCATTAGAAGTAATGGGATAAGAAATAAAAGTAAAGTTGGCAAACTTAATCAAGGGTGACTCAAAAGATTTATTTTCAATAGCTACTACACTGAGATGTAGGGTAGGGTAGGGTGCCACTCCATTCCCTGGATTGCTCCACTTTACCCTTGATCTTTACCTTATAATGCTAAGCAAGGCACCATCAAGTACCATTTTGGGGCCTTTGGTATGACTCAACCAGGGATTGAATCCCAATCTTTCGGACCATTGGCAAACACTCTACTTATTAGGCCAATACTATAAGAAAAAATACTTTAAAAACTAATAATATCAAAGAAAAATGGGATAATACATAGAAGAATTGCAAGTATAGGCTATATGATAATAGAAATGAAAAATTGGAATCATTCTGAGATGAGGCTTCTTAATCTGAGAATTAATTTTTATTTATTGCAGACTTTTTGTCCTCATCTTGGTAGTTTTTGTGCTGTTTCTTCTTTCACTACGTTTCGTGGCGCAATGGATAGAGGCGTTGAGTCTCTACAGTTCCAGGTGAGTATTGTCTGAAGATAGCGGTTTCAAATCCTACCCAAGCCAGCCAGAGGTTTACTTGGCCAAAAACGTAGTGCAATAGACAACAACTATGGAAGGCAGTAATTACTGGGGATATAGTTACAAGACTCAGCATTCCTATCCGAGGTCGCGGTTAATCACCTGAAGAAGGCCAGAGGTGAAATTTGGCTGAAACGTAGTAAAAGAAGAAACAACACAAAAACTACCAAGATGAGGACAAAAAGTCCGCAATAAATAAAAATTAATTCTCAGAAATGAAAAAGTTAATCACAAAAAAAAACTGAATGCAAGAAACTGGTACTAAAGGAATTCAAGAAAAGGTATGAGGGATGAGAGAGGTGATCTACTGGGAACTGTGCAGAAAAGTGAAATTTTACCAAACTACCAAATGGTATGTACACACACCCGAAAATGTTCTTGAAGATGAAGCACATAAAATCCCTGGGACTTGGAGATACAAACTCATCACCCAATCCAGGCCAGAAGACCAAACTTAGTTTTAATTAACACAAAGAAAGAACTCATCATCTAAATAACTTTGCTGAGTCAGCAATCATCCGAATAAAAATGAAAGACGTTTAAAAGTTTAACAAATACCAGGAACTTGCCGGAGAGCAGGAACAGAGGTGGAACATGAAGGTTTCAGTGAAATGAATCATAGCTTAGAATATTCCCCCAAAACTTAGAAAAGAGGCTTCATAAACAGGAGATTAGAGGAAATTGAAAACATCCCAACCTTGGTGTTATTAAAATTAGCTTAGAAGAATCTCGAAGACCAGAAGAGATTTGCTTTCCCTCCCGTGATGAATACAGAGACAGGATCATTAGTTAGAATGGGAATACAACGACTCGAAGACTACATAAAAAAGCACGGAGAAAGACAGACTACAGCCATTAAAAACAATACTGTCAATACAAGGACCAACAGAAAAGAAATAACCAGAAAACAAAAATGGGAAGAAAAACAACTCTATAGACGTTTTATGTGACTAATAAGCAACATCTCACATGAGAAAACATTGACATGGTTAAGAAAAGGAAATCTTAACACAGAAATTGAATCTTTTCTAACTGCAATAAACAACGATATAAGAACCAATCATATCAAAACAAGAATAGATAAGACTCAGCGAAACAGTAAATGTAAGTCATGTGGTAATAGTCATGGAACGATCAATCACATAATAAGTGAATGACGCAAATCAGCACAGACGGAGTATAAGACTAGATATGACTGGGTGGGTAAGGTGACCATAAAGAATTGTGCAAGATATTGAAATTTGACCATACGAACAAATAGTATATGCACAACTGTCCTGGAGAATGACATTCACAAACTCCAATAGGATTTTAACATGCGAACGGATCACCAAATCTCGACCAGAACTTATTATAATCAACAGGAAAAAGAGAACTTGCAAAATTGTGGAATTTGCTATCCCGGTAGATCACAGAGTAAAATTGAAAGAAAGTGAAAAGGACAAATATCTTGACCTTATTTGGGAATTGAAAAAACCGTCGAACATGAAAGTGACGTTTATACCTGTTGTAAATGGTACTCTTGCTACAGTCACCAAAGGATTAATTAAGGGACTGGAAGACTTGGAAATAACAGGGCAGGTGAAGGCTGTCCAAACTACAACACTATTGAGAACAGCCAGAATTCTGAGAAGTGTCCGAGAGACTTGAGGAGACTTGCTATTACTTAAATTTCAGTGAAATACTCTCAAGGAGTAAATAATAATAATAATAATAATAATAATAATAATAATAATAATAATAATAATACGAAGAAGAAGAAGAAGAAGAAGAAGAAGAAGAAGAAGAAGAAGAAGAAGAAGATCTGAAATGATGTAAGTGCTAAACATAAAAGAACTAGTATCACAGAGTACTCATATATTAACAAGAGATACAAATGAGATGATGATGATGATGATGATGGAGTACGCAAAAATTTTTTACATTCGTGAACTAATAGATTTAATGAGTGGCAGTAGAGTTTGTTGTTTGAAAGTGATGAGTGAAATCAACAAAGAAAAAAAAAAGAGAAAAAAGAAGCTATGCTGAACACACAATTATTAAATTGAATTAAAAAATCTCCTTAGGATCTTTGGGAGCATTAAATTTGGTTCACAGGTTCAAAGGTTAGAATGAAAATACAAACACAAAAAGAAAAGACTTTGTGAGATAATGAAGAAAGTCAAGATGAAGACATCCACCAATACTGTAAAAGATTAAAGATAAAATAAACGCTACACCCAGTTTGGGTAGGATAGCAGCTTAAATAACAACATTACACAATTAGTCTTGGCCCAAACTAATAAAACAACTTTTAGGCAAAACTCGACTTTATTCATCAGTATAGTCTCCTTCTTGGGTGATACTCTGATTTCAATGCTTCTCTATCAATTCGATGCCTTTTTTGTTGAACGATTCGTCTTTGGCCCCAAAATACGCCTCTGTTTCCGATATCAGTTCATCATTGGAGCCAAATCTCTTTCCCTGGAGCATTCCATTGAGATCTGTAAACAGCCAGTAATCGCTGGGGGCCATATCTAGAGAATAAGGTGGGTGCAAAAGCAATTCGAAGTGTAATTCACGTAGTTTCGCCATCGTTGCGATTGACTTGTGGCACGGTGCATCGTCTTGGCGAAAGATAATTTTTTCTTCATTAGTGGCCATTTTTGACAATTTCTTCCTTCAAATGCACTAATAATGCTATATAATATTCGCTATTGATGGTTCTTCTTTTCTCAAGGTAATTGATGTACAAAATACCTTGTAAATCCCAAAACCTTGCCTACTGATGTTTGTGTATTTGGTCGCTTTGGACGGCTTTCACCTGCTACTGTCCACTCAGCGGACTGTTGATTTAACTACGGGGTGAAGTGTTCAATCTATGTTTCATCCATTGTCACATATTTACGCAAAAACTCCTTTTGGTTGCATTAAAATAATTGCAGACAACGCTCTGAATTGTCCACGCGTTGTTGTTTTTGATCGACTGTGATCAAAAGCGACACCCACTTTAAACTCAGCTTTCTCAGAAACAAATGTTCATGCAAAATGGTGAATACATTGTCTTCTGATATCTTCAACTCCTCCTTCTCACGCAACTGCAATTTACGATCGGCCAAAACGAGTTTGTAGAGTTTTTTGGTGTCTTTATGGACAACTGCTGAATCTGGGCGACCTGAGCATTTAGCATAATTTTTCTCTGTACAACTGCGTTCAAAGTTAACATACCACCTCTTAACTGTTGTTTCCGACGGAGAAGAGTCTGAATAACACTTAGCAAATCATTGCTTTGCTTGAACAGTATTTTTCCCATTAGAAAGCAATCCTTTATAAACACACAAAATTTAGATTTTTCCATTGTTTTGAAAATTTTCAACTGTAAGTAAAAAAAAAAAAAAGTAAAGTTGATGACCTTAGTCGAGGATGACCCGAATGCTCCCATTTCAATAGCTACTACACTGAGGTGTAGGGGATGGCACTTCCCCATTCTCATGATTACTCCACTTTACCCTTGATCCATATCTTATAATGCTGTTAAGTAAGGAGGCATCAAATACCATTTTTTGAGTTTTTAGCATGTCTCGACCTGGGATTGAACACCGGTCTCCCGGACCACAAGCGAACACTCTACTCATTAGGCAAATGGCTCGGTTTTAAATAACTGTAATTTGTTAACTAATAATTCGATTAGGCTCAAATTTTGTCTCGTGCCATTTGAAGGTTAGTACTTAATAAAAATCATATGGATTTTTTATCAATGGTGCCATCTATATGTCAGGCCCGGGTCTTATTGAGTGATGTGTTATCCACTAGTAATTTTTCTACTCATGAAGGGACTATCAAAAGATGAACCCTGAAGAGGCAGTCATATGTTAGTCTGAAGTGTGGAGCATACTAGTTACTTACGACCACTATGCAGAGTGGCTGGCAAACGATAAAAACACTACTCTAAGGTATCCCAAAACAAAGTCTGATTCATATTACCCACGATAAAATTTCTAGTTTGCCGCATTGGAAATCCAAGATAACAGAACTTCTCCAAGACTTTTGGTTGAAATGATTGAATATCATCTTGTTCACCTTAACAGCTGTTTCTGGACAGAGTCATGCTTAATTTATATGTTAACCAGAATTCAAATTCTGAATGGGGCTGTTGGATTTCACTTCATGTTAATGCCTATGGGAAATACATGAATATATTTGTTATCCCCCACAGCAATGGGTAAGTAGTAGGATAGACTGTTTTCTTTAGACTTGGTTAGGCAAACGGTGTACAAAAATAAATACTCTCAATGGAAAACCAGCTTAACTTAAAAACTAATGTTGTATGGTCATATGCAGATTCATGCAGGATACATACCGACGCAATAAATAAACAGGCGCAGGAAGACTTCATTAACAATATTTACCTCTCACTTTATTGCAAGGGTTCGAAAAGGTTGTATGGGGTTTTACTGTGAGAGGGAGCTGGAGACCGAACATAAACTGTAATATTTTGACCCCCAAACTGGCTGCTCAACCGGAGGCCCAGAGGCTCACTCTGCTGGATGATGGCTTTCTTTACTGCATCTTATCAGCATCTTCTCTAGACCCAAACTCATCAGGGCCCCAATCCTCTTCGGCCTGGTGTGGCTTTCCCTACCACATCTCGTCTCCAACTCTACTGGAACTGAACTGGCCGGAACTCAACTGAGTTATATAATCGTTCGACGCCCACTCGATCTTTGAAATCGAATGTTTAATCGTCATCAATCGGAAATAACAGTCCTGTAGTTCAGAGGTCACTCTCTTCCGGTGCATCACTCTGTAGTGGCACAGTGGGATCTTCACCTTGTCCCATATTATCAGTCTTAATCCGCCCACGCGATCTCTTTCGATTACTGGTCATTGGAATGGGTCACTTCCTTCCGGTGCATCACCTTGGAATAGAATTTTAGGCCGGGTCGAAGGTCAAAATACCACACTAACCCCGTGTCACATCCTGCCCATAATAGAGGGGTTGGATAAATACAAATCTTATGGAAGTTTTCTTGGTTAGGGGGTTCAAGTCAAGACTATACACGTCATGAAAAATCCATTAAAAATGAAATCACAGGTCAATTGTTTGTCTGAATTTTTTCTGGAAACCAAGCTGGCATTCTTGCCAACAAAACGAATGAACATTAAGAGAATGATAACTTACAATCCCTTGAACAAAAAGATTTGCCTTGGTTTGTATTACAGCATATCAACTCCTTTTGTCAGATATACAGGCAAATGCGTTTGACTGGCTGTATAAGTTACAGGTGTATCAAAATAGGATTTACACCCATGTCGTAAGGTAAATAAAACAAGGCGGAAATACCACATGAATTGCAGGGGTGGTATGCTAGAAAGAAGCATGACCACAAGGATTGCATGAACGTCCGAAGAAATAAAAAACAACATTTTCAACCCCAAAGAAGGAGAAAGGAGTCGCTAGAGGTCAAGCAGCTCTGATCTCTTGCCTTGTGCCAGATGGCCCAGTGTTGAGAAATAAAGAATGGACTGAACTGTACAAAACACGCTAAAGTCAAAATCGAGAAGGTTCCCAGAAGGAAGGGGTTCTTTGCGAAGGCCCTGTAGTTGAAAAATATATACATTCTTAAATGTTTTGAGTTGGCCCTGTACCAGTCTTGTGAAAGCAGATCGAAGGCGAAGCGGTTCACTGAAGGTCTATATCTCCCGCTGTGTGAATACCTTAGCAGTTCCCGATTCTCTACTTCACTTCATTATGACTTACCAAAAGAATAATTAAACTAATATCAAACTTGAATATAGGAATTTGACTCAAAATTTGCAGTGTAAAGGAAATTTTTCAAGTATCAAAACAAAATTTGCAAAGTAAAATAATTTATAGAGTACCGAAATTTGATACGAAGGGAATGACAGTAAAAACGAAATTTGATACATAAGGCGATTATGTTTTAGGTGGCTTTAATAGGTTATTTTAAACTGTAAGTTACGTAGTTTTCTTGTGCGGATAGTGATTCGAAAAGATAATACATTCAATAAAGTTTTTAGAAAGAAATTTTATGCAAAAGAAACAAGAGAGAAAAGATGGAAAGGATAAAGCGTTGCAAATTTTTGTGTAATTTGCGAATTTTATCTGAGAGAGAGAGAGAGTGTGTCTGGAAAACATAGTATTTGAATTTAAGTATTTTTGTGCTTTCGTTGAAGAGTTTCAGCTTCTGTCTAATTTGGTCAAATTCTTTGTAAAGTGGTCTTTTTGTAGAATTCTCGGGTTGAATTTTAGGTTCTCATTCAATTTTAATTGATTCTTCTGTAAAGTTATCTTTCAGCAGAATTTTCAGGCTAAATTTTAGTTTTCATTAAATTTCAACTGAGTTTTTTGCAAAGTTATCTATAAGTAGAATTCTCGGGTTGAATTTTAGGTTCTCATTCAATTTTAATTGATTCTTCTGTAAAGTTATCTTTCAGCAGAATTTTCAGGCTAAATTTTAGTTTTCATTAAATTTCAACTGAGTTTTTTGCAAAGTTATCTATAAATAGAATTCTCGGGTTGAATTTTAGGTTCTCATTCAATTTTAATTGATTCTTCTGTAAAGTTATCTTTCAGCAGAATTTTCAGGCTAAATTTTAGTTTTCATTAAATTTCAACTGAGTTTTTTGCAAAGTTATCTATAAGTAGAATTCTCGGGTTGAATTTTAGGTTCTCATTCAATTTTAATTGATTCTTCTGTAAAGTTATCTTTCAGCAGAATTTTCAGGCTAAATTTTAGTTTTCATTAAATTTCAACTGAGTTTTTTGCAAAGTTATCTATAAGTAGAATTCTCGGGTTTAATTTTAGTTTTTATTTCATTTTAATTGAGTCTTCTGTAAAGTTGTCTTTTGTTTAACTTAGTTGAATTTCAGTAGAGTTGAATTTCTCGTGAAGCTTCTTGCTTGTTTGAATACTTTTCGGCTGTTCAAGAAACGAATGACGAAACCAGTCTGCAGGCTAATTTTCCTTGACAGTCTGGTGACCGAGTTTGCACTGAGAGCTTAGTAGTAATTTACTAAGCTTTTTGGTTAGGTGTGGTGCAGGGCCATATGAATGGGGCACTCAATGAGACTCGAACTCACTCGTGTAGGTTTGCTAGTCTAACTAGCTAACGATTACACCAACCGTATCAAATACAAATAATTTTCACACAGTTTTATGGTTTCAAATATTCCTATCTAACACTAATAATTAATAAACAATTATATATGTAACTGTTGAGATAAAAATATGGAATAACCCCATGTCGAGGAAAAATGATGAAATGATTTTGTAGTCCAGTCGGCTGACATTGTAGAATACACCGACTGCATCTCTGCTGATGGTTAAGATTCCCCCAACGAGTGTCCTGAATATGACACTAAACAATCTAATGATGATGTTTCAGTAATGCTGGAGCTTTAGGAAATGCGGAGTACCCCATCATTGCCATTGCTCCCAGGTCCACTCAGGCCTTGAGTGGTAGCACCTGATAGGGTCCTGTCTATGGGTCAAATATAACTAAATTGCGTACTAATGCTAAACTAAACAGTCTGAAATGGAACTGTTTTTGATACTGGAACTGTTCTTATGCTAAACTGAATTGTTTGAAATAGAACTGCTTTTGATAGTGAAGCTGTGTACTTATACTGAACTGAGTTGTTTGAAATAAAACTGTTTTAGCATTTAACGGAGTGTAAACAAAAAACTATACTTATACTAAACTGAATTGTTTGAAATAGAATTGTTTATATGTATAAAAATGACTTTGGTATTAAATATCCTACAATGTTCGCTATCCTATAAAAATTAACCAAACCAAATCATATATACTTAATATATATGAATAAATAGGATTTGGAATTAAATAACCTACAATAGTTGATGAATAATAAAACCAAACCAAACCAAACCAAACCTCACTCTCTCACACACACACACACACACACACTCTCTCTCTCTCTCTCTCTCTCTCTCTGTCTCTCTCTCTCTCTCTCGTTCTGTCACTATCTTCCATTGTCCTTGGTAGGTACGCTACATTTCATCTAGTATCTGCACAAAGATAATGTATGTAAGTCATTGCTAATTGGTCAACACGAGTGTGTCTTTGCAAAGGAGTCTATGAGAGAACGTCACATATGAGTCCATCCTTACTTTACCGGCAATGTTCAGAGTACTGTTTAAGAGATGGGAGGTAAGTAACCATAAAACTACTGTTTTGTGAGGTACTGCTTCCTAGATTCGTTCAAAACAGAATGGAGCATTATTGTGTAGTTTTCATCAAGCTTTTTCTTAAAACATAATGTTGAAGGTGGTGCATCTATACAGTGGTACTGACATAGTCACAGCTTTGAAAAAATCCCATTTTATTTTATCAGAGAGATCTGATTTCCCTATGATTAATAACCTGTCAATAGCTGTCCATGATTTTACTATGAGTATGTTGACATCGCTTTCAGTAGAGGAGATATTGCTGCCAAGATATGTGAATATTATCGCTTTCAGTAGAGGAGATATTGCTGCCAAGATATGTGAATTTTATCGCTTTCAGTAGAAGAGATATTGCTGCCAAGGTATGTGAATTTTATCTCTTTCAGATGAGATATTGCAACTAAGGTGTATCAACTAATCTACAAATTTCAAAGGCTAGCTATTTAAAGCGGGGATTGCCTATTCTGGTTTAAAACTCATTAACTCTGTTTTATTAACCTTCATATAGAGGTCAGTACATCCTGTTCCTTGCTCTAGGCTATGCGGCCGGAATTTGGCTTGAGCAGGTGTATTTGCAAGAAGCAATAGATTATCTGCGTAGTCTTAATCTATCGTTGTTTAAGAAGGATATGTTTCTTTTCATTTCTAATGTGATATTGCTTTCTCTTATCAGATATGTTAATGTTCATGGTACATAGTACGTGGTGTAATGGTTTTCGTCGTAGGAAATGGACACGGCGACATGAGTTCAAATCCTGGACGAAACTGATTGCATTTCACATAGCACTAATACCCTTGGGAAAGGTATGAATCCAATTATTATCCCTCCAGCTATGGGTAAATAGTAGGACAGACTATGTTCTTCAGTCTTGGTGAGGCAACTAGTCTAGGAGAAGGAAAACTCTGAGTTCAAATCTGTTAAAAATTGACCTTGTGTCATATCTTGCGCGAGCGGAGGGGTTGGGTAAATAGGATAGTACATAATCTCGGCAGAATATCAACATATAAGAGGCTAAATCATCTCCTTGCAAGACTCCAGCGACAATATCGAAGAAGTCACTGTCACCATCAGGTGAGCAAACTATAGCTTTTGTGTTTTAGTAAAGTATCATTATATCAGTTTCAGTTTCTTTGAGACAATATGCAAGTAATATTTGCTTCATCTTAATTATGTGTATGGAATCAAATATCCTGGAGAAATCTATGAACAATAGTATTGCCTCAAGTATTGTTTTCGTTTTGTTTTTGTTTTTTGTTGTTTCTTTTTGTTGTTGTTTTTTTTTTGTTTTTTGTTTTTTGCATACATTTCTTTGATGATTTGACAGATATTTAGAATCCGTGATATTCTGGATGGACTTCTCTGAAAGCTGTTCTGAGTTGTCCTAAAAATTTTGTTGATTTCAGATTAGATACAATTGAGAACCAGGGCAGTATCAACCTTTCAACTGTAGCAGTAAGAGTAATGTCATTGTAGTTCTTAGTGATTAAATGGTCACTTTTCTTGGGAAAGAAGGGGATTCAGGCTTTCGTCTATTTCTCTATTGTATTTTGTTTATAAACAACATTACATAACTGAAGAAGTAGGTCCTCAATTTTTTTTGTCTTTCATTCTTCAGGAAGGATTTTGTTGAGACTTTCAGGTTTTTTTACTTTTAATTTTTACAATTATCCTTCTTTGATATCTAGTTGTCAATAAATAATTTTTGTAGGTTTATCAAGGATTTCAGGTGGGTTATCAAGCAGTACCTGTACCATTATATATATATATATATATATATATATATATATACATTGTACTAGACATAATAATTATACTTTCGTATATATATATATATATATATATATAGTAATATTCA
This sequence comes from Sepioteuthis lessoniana, assembly GCA_963585895.1. Lineage (NCBI taxonomy): Eukaryota > Metazoa > Mollusca > Cephalopoda > Myopsida > Loliginidae > Sepioteuthis > Sepioteuthis lessoniana. The sequence goes on along the minus strand of CAUZXS010002580.1, from coordinate 1,715 downwards.
TAGTACCAGGAACCCTTTTTTTTCAAGAAAGGATTTCAATTTTGAAGTATTTCTTAACTACACACACACGCGCACGCGCACTGCGCCTGTGTGAGTTAATATAAACACACACACACACACACACACATATATATATATATATATATATATATATGATGTATATTTTACAAATACATTATATATATATATATATAAGTATATATATATATATATATATATATATACATACATATATATATATATATATATATATATATATATATATATATAATGTATATGTATAATTTTTTACATATATGTATAATTTTTAACATAGGTTCATCAGTGACTTTATGTGAGTTTCTAAGCAGATACTTGAAATGTTATTTCCACTTCTTAAACCTTTCTTCTTGGGTGTCAGCTTTTAATTTTTCTTACGGGATGGTCTTTCTTTTGCTCACTTCATTTACTATCCGCCACGCTAATTGTGATTGTTTTCCACCGCGCTTCTGACTGTATTCATTTGACCTTGAATAGATTCTTGTTCTTTTTGGTGTAATATCCCTCAGGGCTTTTTAAAGCTTTTTTTTTTCACGTTGACACAGGTTGGTTTTCTTTTAAAAAGAAAGGATGCTATTTTCATGATTTTATTTCTTGATTTGATGAATATGCACTCTGCTGCTGCATTTTTCATGCGGGCAGTGACAAAGTTTTCATACCCATTGTTCGGAGTATGTTTCATACAGCCCCTGCTTCATACATTTACCGTATATTTATAGCAAATAACTCTTTTGGTAAGTGGGGATCAGTTGTAGCGTGTGGTTTTGACTTTTTGTTTCTTATTACTGTATAGACTCAGGCGCATCTTTGCTGTGAGAAATCAGTGATCGGAAGAAACTCCTTCAAAACCATGCTCAAAGTAAAAAGAGGACAGTATGAACTATTTTAAGTTAAAACTTAGAGATTTCAAAAGTGTAAGTATATATATATATATATATATATATATATATATATATATATATATATATATATATATATATATATACTTACACTTTTAAAATCTCTAAGTTTTAACTTAAAATAGTTCATGCAAAAATGTAAGTATATATATATATATATATATATACTTACATTTTTACTTACATATATATATATATATATATATATATATATATATATATATATGCAAAAATGTAAGTATATATATATATATATATATATATATACTTACATTTTTACTTACATATATATATATATATATATATATATACTTACATTTTTACTTACATATATATATATATATATATATATATATATATATATATATATATATATATATATATATACTTACATTTTTGCATGAACTATTTTAAGTTAAAACTTAGAGATTTTAAAAGTGTAAGTAAAAATGAAATTTTTATGAGATTTTATGAGAAATGAGATTTTGAAATCTCTAAGTTTTAACTTAAAATAGTTCATGCAAAAATGTAAGTATATATATATATATATATATATATATATATATACTTACATTTTTATGTAAGTATATATATATATATATATATACTTACATTTTTATGTAAGTATATATATATATATATACTTACATTTTTATGTAAGTATATATATATATATATATACTTACATTTTTATGTAAGTATATATATATATATATATATATACTTACATTTTTGCATGAACTATTCTAAGTTAAAACTTAGAGATTTCAAAAGTGT
>CAUZXS010002579.1:100000-128276 GCA_963585895.1 Sepioteuthis lessoniana | reverse complement strand
CAAGCTTAACTTACATATACTCTATTGTTTTCCAATATCCATAGTCATTTTACTAAAAAACCTCAATTTTCATTAATCTATTTGAATTATTGTATGGCTCTTAATATCCGTTGCCAAAATTCTATCACAATACATGACGTCAGACAATGTATTGTAAAACTTGTTCTTTTGAAATGAATCAATTTTGGGTCCACCCGCCTGGAGTTGTACCAAATGATACAAATTGTATTTAAAAAATCATCGAAGATGCAACAAACCATTGAGATTTAATAAAATGTTCTATACCACCATGTGGATAAATGACTACATTGCCTCTAAAAATGTTTAACTTGTAAAAAATATTTTTTATCTAATACAAACAAGCACCTTGATAAGATTTTAGAAAAAATGCTGTTTAGTGTAAATAGTTTTTACACGATTTAAAAATAAATAAAATCAGGTTAACTGTTTTGCAAAAACAAACTGGTTTCTTCTTATTTTGTTGCTTTGGTTTGTCTTTCATGTTAAACTGTTTTGGTTTTTATGTTAAATTGTTATCTAAACAGTAAAAAAAAATATCCACAATAATTTTTTTTTATAAAAAGTTGTAAAAATTTAACCAAAAAGAAATTAAGCGTTGAAAAACCTGTCTTGCTTTTTCTTAATTTGTTCACCCTTGATGTATTTTACGATCCCAAAAAATTTCCAATAATGAATATCTACTATAATTTTTAACGGATTTTTTTATGAGATACGAATTTAGCATTCTTGGAGGCTCACTACGCAATAACTAAATTATATTCCCTTGGACATCTGCGGCTTGTCAATACAAAAACGTCTCTTGACTGGTTCAAAATGTCTTTGATGATTATCTGTTGACAAATTTTAGTTTTTTTTTTCTGTTTTGATAACTATAACATGAAATAGAGAAACGTCATCTTAGCCGTTCTCATTACCGCATGAAAATCACACACACACACACACACACACACACACACACACACACACACACACACACACACACACATACACACACACACACACACACACACACACACACATATATATATATATATATATACTACCTTATATCAACGGGGTGATACTTAAGAGTTCCCAACCCGACAAAGATGTGAATATTCTTCAACTATCAAATGTACAAGTTATTCTATTTATTCCATCTCGTAGTTAACGCATAAAAAAATCAAATTTTAAAAAATTTAATTCCTGGCTACGAGAAATTTTCAGCCCAATTTCAAATAAGAAAGAATAAAAGTTATGAAGGAAAATGAAATAGGGTGAGAAAGAAAGAAAGAAATAAAGAAAGAAAGAGTATATATATATATATATATATATATATATATATATATATATATATATATATATATATATATATATATATATATACTCTTTCTTCTTTTTCTATATTCAATGTGCCTCTGTCAATTCTGAATATATTCAAGTTGAAATTGAAAATAGAATAATGATTTTAAAAAATCTCTCAATACTCTCCTTTGCATTTTCTTGACTATCCGACCTAACATTGCCAGAGTCCACACATAGGAATTCATTGGAATCCCGATATTATCCATTAACTGGCTTTAACAGCAGTCTTGCAATGATGCTTTCAGGGGAGAAGAAATAATTGTTGCTTCAAATGCTTGATGTCAAATATGCAAAGCTTGAATTATGATACATTACTCTCTCTCTCTCTCTCTCTCTCTCTCTCTCTCTCTCTCTCTCTCTCTCTCTCTCTCTCTCTCAAGGAAGACAGAGGAAGCTTTGAACTTCTCACTAATTGATTTTTATACAGATTATTGATAAAGAGGTGTAGTTTTATTCACGATACTGCATAACTGGTTCAGTTATTCACTTTAATGAGTTTGATATCTAGTTCTTTATTGTTGCCACTCGACAGCTGTAAGACACAAGTATAGAAGGTTAACTTTAAGAAAGAATTTATTATTTATCAGTATTTGACTGATTGCACATTTTCCTTTACTATTCAAATGTTGACTAATTTTTTCTAGTTATTTTCACTTTTTTCAGAGCTTGAAATAATGATTTGAACACTGAAAAAAAACTAATTCTTAAATATAACCAAATCTCAGCATAGTGTTTCCGTGTGTCCATATCATTTATTTACTGCCTTCATCTTCACTGACATAAAACATTGCTTAGAATCACTTTCCAGAGAGACTCGAGATTTTCAATAAAACTTGGAATTTCATGTCAGAACTCTATCAACACTTAAGTTTATTTATAGCGATATGTGTGCGTGGGGGTATCATCAAAGAGATGACAGAATGAGAAATAGAACGCCATGTCATTACCTTCAGAGCTCCAATACTGACAGCTTGAAAATGCTGGATCTTTCTTCGTCCAGTGCCATCTTCCTTGCACATTTTGGTTTATTTGCAAAAGGTTTACACTGACAGCTCGATTCACAGTTATCGTCACCTGTACGAGTCTTGTTATCTCCATTCTCACCTTGAGAGCACAGGAAAAGTAATTACAAGTATTGTAAACTTTGCTAATATTTCTTTCATGCCGTCTCTCCATCTCTCTCTCTCTCTCTCTCTCTCTCTCTATCTATCTATCTATCTATTTTTAGCGGAGAGTCCTTATGGCGTTATGTCTAATATGCTCGACTGCGACATCTTAGTAAGTGAGTTCGAACTCTGGTCGCGTTATTACGTGCACTTTGGGACAAATACCATAGGAAAAGGTATGAACCCATTATCCCGCTAGCTATGGGTTAAGCAGTACCACAACTGTTCTTCTACATGAATGGCTTTGGCATTAAATAAACCGAAAATATTGATATGTCATTAGACAAAGAAATCAATCTCTCCTCCTCTTTCTTCTGCTATGTATCTATCTATCTTGATCTTAATCTCTTTCTATTCTCGTAAAGTTCAACCCCTTTTTTTCAACTCCTTTTTCAATTCGGGATGATATTTGTCATTCTAGATAGTTTGTGTATTCTTCTTATAAGTTCACTTAGTGTATCATTTCATTCTTCTTCCCTTTTTTATTCTCTGAACATTCTCTTCTTTATCTTTGTTCTCTTCAATTTTTATTTTGGTTGTTTACTTTTTACCTTGTTAATCTGTATGTTATTATCTTTTTTTTTTTTTTTTTTTTTTTTTTTGCTTATCATGAATTCATTTTTGTTCATATTCTAACATAACATCTATTTTTGATCCTAATCTCTCCTAATATGTATCAAGTTTCAATATCATTGCAGATAAGTCTTCCTTGTCTTCTTTTCTACATATCATTTTTTTCTTTGCTTCTCTGTTGTACATTCTGTGAACAAACACTCATATTATCCCTTTTTAATAAATGTATTTATTATTTTTACTAACTTTTCCTTCAGCGTTGACAATTATTTTCTTTTTACATTCTTTTTTGACTTTTAATATCCATAAATTTCAACGTGGCTAGATGCATTTATAAATCAAATTGGTTGCTTTACTTTCGACTTAATGAGACTTGTCTCCTTTTAAATATTTCCCTTCATTATTGATACATTAATCCCAGTTTTCTGGCACTAGAATGCATTGTAATAGTTGTTTATTTTTGCTTTTATCGTTTGAAACCGACAACCATTTAGGGTGGGAAACAAAACGTTTGCAGGGGTTCAATCTGAAGGGTCGGTCGACTGGTAGATAAGAGTTGTAATGTTGTCTCTTGATAAAGAATTTCATCTTGAGTTGAGACCATCTTTGATAATCGGTACCATTAATAATATTGCGTATAACTCAAACAGTACTTAATAATATAGACTTGCTGCAGCATTGCAGAAATTTCAATCAATTATTGTCCTAATGTGATATAGAATTTCGCACGAAGAACGCTCATTGTTAAAATTTGAAAAAAAAAAAAAAAAAAAAAAAAAAAACCTAATGCATATATTTAGCCTTTGTAACTCGAATTCTAATCAACGTGACATGATGCAGTATTGATAGACAAAAGATCAGGTCAACGTCCAGCAATACATCATTTCAGTCACAAACATGCTAAGCTTCTAAAACGTCTGTTGAGAGGTACCTGAACAAATTTCATGTGTATATACATATTTCCTATATAAAATTTCCTGTGTGTATATAAATATATATAAATAAATTTTTTTGTTGTGGGTCCAAAGAGGTTGGTTGGCTGGTTGGTTGGCTGGTTGGTTGGCTGGTTGGTTGGTTGGTTGGTTGGTTGGTTTTATGGCATATCAAACTTTGTTGGTTATTTAACGCCAAATCCATTTTTATGCAAATAGTCAGCTCTATTTCAAACAATTCAGTTTAGCATGAGTACACAGGTTGATTCTCAAAACAGTTCTAATTCAGCTAATTCAGTTTAGTATAAGTACAGATTTTGTTTACACACAGTTAAATGTCAAAACAGTTCTATATTAAACAATTCAATTTAGTGTAGGTACAGTTTCAATGTCAAAAACAGTTCTATTTCAAACGATTCAGTTTAGCATAAGCATGCTGTTTAAATGTAAGTACAGTTTAATTTTAAAATACATTTCTATTTAAGCTATTCAGTTTAGTCAAACAGTTCTAATTCAAGCAATTCATTTTAGCATAACTATGCAGTTAATTCTATTTAACCCATAGATAGGGCCCTATCATATGCTACCATTCTGGGCCAGAGTGGACCTGGGAACAATGGCAATGAAGGGGTGCTCCACATTCCCCAAAGTTCCAGCATCACTGGAACCTCACCATCATAGTGTTTAGTGTCACATCCAGGACACTCGTTGGGGGCGGGGGTCTTACCCCTCAGCAGAGAAGCTGTCGGTGTATTCTACCGTCCCAGCCGACTGTACAAAGGTCCAAGGAAAGAAATATTTTAAGATGAGTAGGTTCACGAAGAAATTTGTATTTTTTTGGATTCATTTATTTATTTATTTCGTTCTTACATACGTGTATGTTTCTAACTTGTTGCTTTCGTCAGAGAACATATATAGCACAAGGCCTTGTTAATGGAGTACTCAATGAGACTTAATCTCACTCGTGTTTGTATATATACTGACTTCCATATATACTGACTTTTTCTGGTAACTTTTTCAGTTCAGGAATTTTGCTCGCCTTCTTCTTCTTCTTCTTCTACTTCTTCTTCTTCTTCTTCTTCTTCTTCTTCTTCTTCTTCTTCTTCTTCTTCTTCTTCTTCTTCTTCTTCTTCTTCTTCTTCTTCTTCACATCTATTTTGCTTCAATTTCTTTTCTCTCTAACTTATCTTCTCCCACTTCCCTTTCTTACTCATTTTCCTTTGTGGTTGTATGCCCTTCCACGTTAACGTTCTTATTCATGTACTTTTTCTTCATCTCACACCTCACATTAATGTTTGTAATTTTTGCGACAAACTTTCTGCATTGTCCACCTTTGCTTTATTCTCAATTCTATTTGATAAAGAAATCAACAAAATCTTACCATTAAAAATACTTCCCCGCTAAACATCATGATTAACCTGTCCATCATTTTATCTCTGTCAGATGTCACGAAACAAGAATTAAGAAGATCACTTCCTGCCAGTCTCTCTACATTTCTCTAGACCATTCTCTTTGCCCAAAGTTGAATTCAAAAAGATAAAATTACTAACTCCATGATTTGTTTCTTGAGAGTCCGACGCCTGTCATGGGTAGATAGTTGCCTGCCTTTATTTTGTGTGATAATGTAATGCATTTTAATCGGTTTTGTTCATGACTTGTCTACCTAAGTTCTGTTTAACGATTTTTTTTTAATTTAATGCAGCATCAATATAATTTTAAATACTCTCTCTCTCTCTCTCTCTCTCTTTCTCTCTCTCTCTCTCTCTCTCTCTCTCTCTCTCTCTCTCTCTCTCCACCCTTTTCCTCTCTTCTTATTTTTTATATTATAGCTGGAAAGAATTAAGAACGAATCTCAACGTAGACCACGCAAACTGCCAGGGACTTATAGCAAAATCTTCGATAAAACTATGTTGCTGGCAAAAGTTCAGATAGTCTACACATCCTGATAATAATACTGTGATGAAAAGATACAAAGTTGTTTTTTGTTTGGTTGGCTCATTGTTTTTTGTTTGGTTTTTCGGATAATACCTTAGCAATTTTTTCCTCATTAGTTTATTGAAGTAAGCAAAGTAAAACCATCGAAATGTTTGCTCTTAACCAAACGTCAATTGGAAAGTAATTTTACAAAACGATTTTCTTGTAGTTTATCAAGTTTTTCTCAATTTTGATTTACTCTTTTCAATATTTTCTTGTATACCAAACCAAAAAAATACATCTATCTAATTCAGTCAAATTTTTCGATTTCCAATTGGTTTCCTCTGATAATTAACTGTTGCAAATAAGTTTAAATTAAAAAAGAATGTTCCATGATAAATTTGACCTGGATATTGTTTTGACAATGTACCCAATATATATATATATATATATATATATATATATATATATATATATATATATATATACAAATTTGGATTAAACTCTGAATACAGACTTGTAAACTTCTACAAAAAAACAAAGTGGGTAAATTATCAAAATTTTGGAGAAAGTTTGCAACAAAGATTAAGGATTACACGAAGATTAAATCAATGCAAACTTACCAAAACTGCCATCAACTGGTTTCATAATATACAATACATTAGTAAGAACCCCTTTTTAAGTTTAACATTGAAATAAATGTATCCCTCAATTACAGATCTACTTAACAGTGCACAGTATGGACTAAAAAGTGCTAATATGTTCTATATTGATATGGGAAGCTGAAACTTGTAAAAATATGTCCATAGATGAGCACTTTTTAGTACTTCAAAACCTATTATTATGATCGTTTTTTCCCACGTTATTTTGACTAGTCTCTTTACGAATATCAGTATTATATAGGAAATTTAAAAAGTATATATATGATTGAAAAAGGTAATTATAAAGGTACCACAAATAATTCATTATAGGTAATCAATATTTGAGTATGAATGATTATTATGAACCGATGTATTGAAATTGGTAATTTTGTTTTAGTTATTGTGGACATAACTTCCTTCTTCTTCTTGTTCCCCCGGCCTTTCTTCTACTACCTGAGAGTCCTATACAACAATAGCCTATTGGATATAAAATTCGGTTGAGATATGTAATTTGCCTGCTGGTCATGAGTTCAATCCCTGAATTCAAGCAATGAAGTTCATATACTCTGGTTGAGTGTAATCACTCGGACAAATTGACTAATGATGATTATTCCCAAACACAGACATAGGATTAGGAATAATCTAAATAGTTCAGTTTGAAATGGCCAGAACGTTACTGAATATGACAGGCACCTAAAGAAGGCCAGAGGATAAAACGACCAAATCATTGTTTCTATTAGGATTAAATCAATGATGATAAATCTTCATCTCAGAAATTCACACAGAAAGTAGAAAATGCGAATAAACAGAAGATCTCAAACACCTTTTTGTTAAATCTTATCTAACACAGTTATATGCTTTTGTCTTATTTTAACATTTTGATTTATGATCTTGAGGATGTAAAACAAAAAGGTTTATTTATATTTATTTTTAATTTGAACTGTTTAACTCAAAATCATTTAGAGTTTGTATTGCAAGATCACTAAAAAATTTGTACTATTTCGAACCCAACAGGAATAGTTTTAATTTGATTCGCTCAATATTTGGTGAATGTAATTCTCTTTCACCGGAACATGTTGAGTGCGAGTTTTTATTCAATTCTTCCTATTGTAGTAAATCAATTTTCGGGCTCACTATAATCTATATTTTAACCATTCAGTATCGGTAAAACGGAAAGCAAATATGGAAATGCGTAAAGGCAAAGCAAATTCTAACGAGAAGAATGATTTATGAAACTATACAAAAAAGACTTCGGGGTCTGCGATTTGTGGTTATTGTTACGCTTTTAGGAACTATCATTCTGCTAATTTTTTTAACAATGGATCTTTTTCATCTTAAATTTTGGCATTTTTTCATTCTTATTTCTTATTGATGTATAGGTGCACATTCTTTAAACAGGCAAGGCCATAGAATTTGCTCTATAATCTGATCACAGGCCTGGAAAGGTAGTATGAAAGACCGGCAGTTACTCATGTAGTATATTTCCTTTCTCCATATTGCTTATGTTATCCAAGGGCAAAGACCAATAGAGTTTGGCTATTTTGGCATTGCATTATTTGCCAGAACCAGGCTGAAAAGCAAAAACTACCTCAACAACTCCAACTCATTGATTTTGATTCAGAATTTCACTTTTATAAAACTGGTGGTTCATCAAAACTAAAGAATCCAGTTTCCAAAATATCTGGAATGGAAAAAGATGGACAAATCTCTTTCCCTGAAGAATTAGTGTGAAGAAAACGCAAAAAGCCTCGTTCGGATATTGAACTCGGTTTGATGATTCCATTTTCCTTCCTGATAAACATTGACTCGAAATGAACTTCCATTTGATACATTCTCTTTGCAAAATCTTTATTTCTCTTTTGTTTTTTTTATTTGTTTTGTTCTCATTCTATGCTAGCTTCTAATCACTTTCACACCCAAACTGTAAACGGTCTATATCTACTTTATTATTCTTTATTTTCCTCCCAGTTCATTCCATGAAATAACTTTTTTGTTGCTTACTCTCTCTCTCTCTCTCTCTCTCTCTCTCTCTCTCTCTCTCTCTCTCTCTTATTTATATATATATATATATATTAACACTTCTTTGTATTTCTCTCTCTATCGTGCTCATTCATTCATGACTCAACCATATAAATCTCTCTCTTCCTCTCTCTTTTTCTCTTTCTGTCTGTCTGTCTGTCTGTCTGTCTCACTCTCTCTCTCTCTCTCTCTCTCTCTCTCTCTCTCTCTCTCTAAAGTTGTTCGTTTTTGTTCAAAATATTTAATGCTAATTTTTTAGATGGTGGATGAATAGATGTTCATAATCTTTTCAAACTGTCAAACTGATGGAGAAGAAACTTAAATCAGAAGAAATAAATGTATTCTTCAAATACTAACGGACAGAAGAAGAAATTTAAAGAATAAAAACAAAAGAAAACTATAGAAATAAAACTTCTTGAAAATAAATGTTCTGATTCTATCGATGAAGGCTGAAAAAGAGATTATCTTAAAATCTGAGGATAAAATAGAACGTTTTAACACTTTATTTGATAAATTATTTCCAAAACAACATTTTATAAAAGACTCACGAACATTGTAAAATAAACAAGTAATAATAATAATAATAATATCTTTTCAGACGAGTGACTGACACTTAATTGTGAATATGAACTTATATATGGTTGAAAAGAAAGCGAAAGAGTTATGGAAACTCATCTTCTTATATCTATATATTTAAAAACATTTCATTATATATATATATATATATATATATATATATATATATATATATATATATGTCCTAGTTTGATGTCTAGTTGATAGGACAGTTTACGCAAGAAGAACTCGACTCAGTATTAAGTAAATTTGAAAATAGAAAAGCAGCAGCGCTTGATGAAATACCCCCAGAAGTATGGAAACCAGGGAATTCGACGACACACTGCACCGACACTGTAATGCTGTATATAATCAAAACACAATAGACAAGTGGATAAAGGGATGAATCCTCCCCTTCCCTAAAAAGAGTGACCTCAGAATATCAAGAACTGCCGCGGTATAACCCTTACATCCATAGCGGCCAAGATATACAATGCTCTACTACGCAACCACATAGAACCCAAAATTGATAAAATACTTAGGAAGAACCAAAATGGCTTTTGGAGAAATCGATTCGAGACATCATAAATTCTGATTATTAATCGAATTCTAGAAGGTGTACGTGCAAAAAACCTTGACACAACAATATTATTCATCAACTTCTCCAAGACGTTTGACTCCATACACAGAGGGAAGATGCAGCAAATACTTATTGCCAACGGCTAACCCAAAGAAACCATCGCAGCCATAATGATACTACATTACACGAAAGTAAAAGTCCGCTCGCCGGATGGAGACTTAGGCTTCTTTGACATTGTAACAAGTGAGCTACAAGGAGACACATTAGCCCCATACCAGTTTATCATCTGCCTAGACTACGTGATTAGAACGTCCACTGATTTAATGAAAGAAACGGTTTTAAACAGGCAAATAAAAAAAGCAGAAGATACCCCGCACAAACAATTACGGACGCAGACTACGCAAATGACATAGCACTTCTAGCAAATACACCTGCCAAAGCCGAAACCCTGCTACATAGTCTGGAACAAGCTGCTGGTGGCATAGGCCTCCGTATCAACGCAAACAAGACGGAATACATATGCTTTAATCAAAGAGGCGACATTTCCACACTAAAGGGTGGGCTTTTGAAACTAGTGGACAAGTTCACCTACCCAGGAAGTAGTGTCTCATCAACCGAGAAAGATATCAACACGCAACTAGTAAAGGCATTAACAGCTATCAATAGGTTATCAGTCATATGGAAGTCATACCTGACCGATAAAACAAAACAGTTTTTTTCCAAGCAGCGATCATGTCGATACTGCAATATGGATGCACTATATGGACGCTAACTAAACGTATGGAGAAAGAGCTTGGCGGCAATTACACAAGAATGCTGCGAGCAATATTGAACAAGTCCTGGAGGAAAAATCCGACAAAACAGCAGCTGTATGGCCACCTACCACCCATCAGGAAAACTATCAAAGTTAGACGAACCATACATGCGGGACACTGCTGGAGAAGTAAGGACGAACTCATAAGCGATATACTCCAGTGGAGCCCTTCACATAGACGAGTAGAGCCAGGACGACCAGCTAGAACTTATATACAACAGCTCTGTGCCGATACAGGATATAGCCTTGAAGACCACCCGGGAGCGATGGACAATGGAGGCAGGTGGCGAGAGAAGGTCAGGGAGATCCGTGCTGGTAGCGTGACATGATAATATATATAGATATAGACATATGGGGTGGGGGTTAACTGTAATCCTGCAAAAACAGCACATCATAGCGAAATTTTTATTAGGAGAATATATCTAAAATGCTCTCACCTAAAAAAAAAAAAATAAAATGATATTTCATTGCAATTTTTCATTACAATTTGTGACTGAATGATCATTTTATAGGGATAGCTTTTGAGTTGAATGATCATTTTATAGGGATAGCTTTTGAGTTGAATGATCATTTTATAGGGATAGCTTTTGAGTTGAATAATCATTTTATAGGGATAGCTTTTGAGTTGAATGATCATTTTATCGAGTCACCTCTTCAGTTGAAAATCATTTTTACCATCAAAATTTTTAATATTGTTGAAATAATAATGAAATTCCTATTTTCCTTCCTAAATAGAACCATTTATATCATCATGGAAATCTAAAGGGGTCCCGTCTCGCATGGTATAAAATAAAATTTGATTATATAAATATATGTCTATATATGTGCGTGTGTATTTAAGTGTGTATGTTGAGAGAGAGAAAAAGAGAGAGAATGAGTGAGAGAGAGAGAAAGCTGGTAGAAATTGTATATTTGTCACTTTGTTTTATTGCTGTCATCACTTTGTTTTAAATATAATATCGTTCAAATGTTTGCCATAAAGAGCTATGAACTCCACTGGAGGCGCTCATAGTACAAAGTTCATCGTCGTAGGAAATAAACGCTGTGATCCGAGTTCAAACTCTGGAGGAGGCTGTTTTCATTTCACATTGTACTAATACTATTTACCAACCCCTCCGCTCGGGCAGGATATGACACAAGGTCAATTTTTTAAGCGGAGTTTAACAGGTTTGAATTCAGAGTTTTCCTTCTCCTAGACTAGTTGCCTAACCAAGAATGAAGAACCCAGTCTGTCCTACTATTTACCCATAGCTGGAGGGAGAATAATTGGATTCATACCTTTCCCAAGGGTATTAGAGCTATGTGAAATGCAATCAGTCAGGTCCAGGATTTGAACTCGTGTCGCCGTGTCCATATCATACGACGATAACGACTACACCACGGGCACCTCCTTGTACTAATACCCTTGGGAAATGTATGTATCCATCTGTTCTACCTCCAGCTACAGATAAATAGTAGGGCTGAATGAGCTCTTTAAATTTATTATGGCAAACGGTCTAGAAAGAAAAATTCTGAATTCAAACTTGTCAAACTCCACTTAAAAAATTGAGTTTATTTCACATTTTGCTCGTGAAAAGGGGTTGGGTAAATACGTATATACTCCTGATGTCTCTCACTAAAGTTCTGCAGCATTTGCCTAGTCATTTCCTTTAGTATTACTAAGATTTCATGAATAAAATCTTGCTGTTCGTCCATTATCTACGGCCTATGTTTAAAGACCTAAGATTTCAGGTATCCCTAGTTGAAATCATCACAAAGAGATCGATCTGGTGATCAAGACAATTTCCTTTCAGAACTTCCATATATTCCCTTGTCTTGTGTGCTGTGAATTCATTTGATTGGAATTATTGAGACAGACTTCCAAGCTTATTGAATCTCGACTATCAGAAGTTAAATAACATTTCTACATAGCGATTGGATGTAACTAATATCGTGGGTTCTTCTTTCTCAAAAATGCATGGACCTACAAATTCAAATTCCGCCACACCAAACAGTAGCACATTCACTATGGAGAGCTCACTCGTAAAGTTTTTGATAATTGTCTATCGCCAAACATTCAGCTTGTTAACATGATCAAACAGAGCTCCTTCACTTCAGAATACAAAAGCATTTTCTCGAAACTGCAATATGTTAAACTAATCACTTTTAAGTTCCTGTATAACCATCATTTTTTATAGATGGAAGTTAAGGTTTGTGAGTAAAGTTCTCCTCAAATTCTGATCAGACATTCTCAAGATCAGAATATGCTTAACGGCCGAACGTCGATCAAGTAACGGCCTGTATCACTGCAGCGATATTCTGTAGTGCTCGAATGTTGCTAGGTCAAGTGTGGAATTTCCTTTCAAAAGCTGAACCAGTCTCTCTGAAATTTCCAACCTACAAAAATATGGTTTTCCTCTTAGGAACTCTTCTGATCCCACCTCCTCTGAAATGCTTGCAGAAAAAACGCTGCGTTGATAAAGATACAATTTTTTTTTTAAGTTTCAATCACAAATTTGGCATGTTCACCATTACACGCCATGATGACAGCTGAAAAGGAATAGCTGCTGCTGTTCCCACCCGCTAATTGCTACAAACTTCTGCACTGCGGCAATTCTCTTTCAAGGGAGATCATTCTCCCGGTTTTTTTTTTTTTTTTTGCGTTAAAATAGACATTGATGTTAAATTTTCTTCAATCTACGAAGGTGACAAATGTCTAAATAATAAATGTAAATATTTATATTACCAATTTATACACGTGCATCCTAAAAATATTGTGTTGAAGAATCACTTAAATTGCGATTGGCTCATCATTTTTTTAAATATCTTATAAATACTGTATAAATGCAACGTTACGTAATAATGTCATCATTTTTTAAAAAGAACATGTAAACTAATTTCTATAGAAATAGAAAGTTTGTCTCTGTTTAGCAAGCTTCGGTGTATCTACACCATCGTATGGAAAAATATTTAAAATTATAATTAGAAAATTTTGAAAGTAACCATCCCAAAACATTGAATTTTATTTAAGATCAACAAACATAAGTCATTTCTTTAAGAAAAAATATGTTTATCATTTTTCTCAAAGTGACAGAAGCATTGAAAACAGAAAATATATATGCAGTTTTTTCCGCGAAAGTGACAAGATGAACTTTGAAAAAGTTACATTTGTACCTGATGTCAATTGACACTTGATTTATTGATTTAGTGTTGGATTTTCTTTAATGTTTGTCAAATATTTTCATTTTCGTTCTATTACTATAATATCCTGTCATTTCCTTTAATTCGATATGTGAATACGTGCATGTAAGTGACGATTGTAGTAACAAATTCATAAGAAAATATTTTGTGAAGTTAGCAATTTCAAAATTTTTATATTTTGGTGTATTGATTCATAACACATTCAGAATATTCTTGTTTAAATATGAATATTGAATATTATACATTACTTACAGAAAACTGACTCCAGAAAAGATTTTAACACAAAGAAATGTGCATATAAAATAGATAATAATTTGCACATGTCACTCAAATGTCATTTTCAAATGTCATTTTGTGACGAAAGTTAATATTTGATATAAAATACATACACTCACAAACACAGACACACACACACACACACACACACACACACACATATATATATATATATATATATATATATATATATATATATATATATATATATATATATATATATATATATATGTATTCCTACTACTACTTTGCCCACTCACCTTTTACATTTACTTTAGCTCTTTCGTTCCTCAATCATTTTTTCTCTTTTTGTTTTTGCTGCAATTTCTAGCAATGCCACATAAAAATGATTGAATCACCTTTTATAACTATCTGATGATTTTTGGTCTTTTACTACATTGAGTCGAGTCACAGTGTAAAAAATTATCATTGCTTTTGTGTGTGTGTGTGTGTGTGTGTGTGTGTGTGTGTGTGTGTGTGTTTGTGTGTGTGTGTGTGTGTGTGTGTGTGTGTGTGTGTGTGTCTGTGTGTGTGTCTGTGTGTGTGTGTGTTGGTCTTTGCATCACGATATGATGTCCCAGATGATTAGTACATTTTGGAGGGGACGGTTGACAAGGAACAAATTAGTTAACATATAGATGAGAAATAAATGAAAAGGATGTTTTGATATGATGTTTCTTATATATATGTATGTTGATTATAGTGAGCGAAAATGTATTTTAATAGTTCCTCGTTATATTAGACTCATAAAATGTCTATTTTTATTTATCGAAGGTTTTGAAATGTTATTAGTACATTTATTTTTCACTTATATTTAGTTGGATACTTAATTGTTTTAACTCTTTTCCTTTTATTTAACTTATCAATTGCATTAAACTTTGTTTGGATATATGCTTTCAGTTATTTATTTATTTAATTATTCTTTCATTAAGTTGATTTTATTTTCATTACAATTTCTCTCTCTACTTCGTTTTATGATTCCTTTCCCTGATTCCCACTGAAGAATCTTGTAGTCAACACGTGACCAGCACTTGTATTTATTAAACATTTTTCTTGTTTGTTGGGAGGAGGAATTCTGACCAATATATAATCAGGGCGAATCCTTCATCAGAATCGTTTTTACGTGAGACGAATTGATCTTTAAAAAGCCATTTTTTTCCTTTTGAATCTTTTAATTTCTTCTTTTATTTATTCAACCCGTTTCTTTCTTTCTTTCTTTCTTTCTTTCTTTCTTTCTTTCTTTCTTCTTGTGTCATTTTGTCTGCTTTTACTCTCAACTTTTTCTTTTAAAATAAAATGTCTTTTTCTTTTATTTTTTTTTTCCTTTTTATTTTATTTTATTTTATTTTATTTTTATTTTTTCTATTTCTGTCCATCTTCTCCACCGTATTCATTTTCCTTTTATCTTTATTTCATTTTGTGCAATTTGTTTCTTTCTTTCTCATTTTGTCCCATAATAGTTGTTACAATCAGGGAATTAAATGTATATGCAAATGTAATAAGTATTATGGGACAAAGGCAATGTTGCATTCATCCATTATTGCTGTAAGTTTGTTTTTATTTTGTTTGTTTAATTTTTGTTTGATTTTATTACTTTCTAAGTGACGGTTATTGGCTCGAAAAACGAAGTTGAGGAGTTTCAATTGAATTTACACTTACTTTCCTTCAATAATCCTATTAGGAAAGGCATAAACCCACTTCTTCCCTCAGCTAAAATAACAGTGTAGGTTGAAATTTCTGAATTGGCAAACAGTCTGAAAAAAGAGAAAACTCTAAATACAAAACTCTGTAGAAGGCACAAAAATCACCGTCTTTTTCTAATAAGTTATCTTGTCATAATTTACTGGTAAAAGGAAATGTGGAGAGTTTTAATCACCCAAGTGACATTGTTAATTACATTCCATACCAGTTTTCTCGCCATATTTTAACCCTCTCTCTCTCTCTCTCTCTCACACACACACACACACTCTCTCTCTCTCTCTCTCTCTCTCTCTATATATATATATATAGGTGTGTGTGTGCGCGCGCGCTCGTGTGTATATATATATATATATATATAATGTTTTATTTTTATTTTCCTTTGCTTTTCATTTGACTGACATTTTTACACATGTATTTTCCTTTTTATATTACTCCGTGTCCCCTTTTTGTCCTTTTTTTTTCTATTTTATTTGGTGTTTTGTCTACAACTTCTTTTGTTCATGATTTCTTTGTTCTATCCATTCTTCTTTCTTTTCTTTTTTCTTTTTTATTTTTTTATTTCTTTTCTTCTTTAGATTTTTTTTCTTCCTTCACTTTCACTTTTAGCTTTTGTGTGTGACACAGAATTCAGTACATAGATGCCTTTCAGCGGTTTGAATGCATTTTTATATCGTATCAATAGAATGTCATGCATGATTACTTCCGTACCTGTGTACATGCATTGATATAAAAATAGTTTCATATGCTTCGTTAAAATGTCCACGACATTTTTGTAATGACTTTTTTCATGAGTTCCTTGTTCACCAAAACTATCTAGTGGTTGAAATTCATTTGGTAAAGTATTTCTTTGCTTCAAAATTTTTTTAATTAAATCTTTAAAAAAATTCCTGTGTGTCCAAATTTTGGCAAAGTATAATGTTTGCTAATGGTCCGGGAGACCTGGGTTAAAGCGATGGACTGCGGAATCGTAGTACGCGAGTTCGTACTCCAGTCGCGCTATTACGTTCACTTTCGGGCAAATACCCTTGGGAAAGGTATGAACCCCCTTATCCTCCCAGCTATGGGTTAATAGTACAACTACTGTTCTTCTAGGAGAATGGCTTTGGCATTAAATAACCTAAAAAGAGTTGATATGCCATTAAAACAAAGAAACCAAACCTTCATGCCTCCTTGCTTAACACTCAGCAATATAAGGTACGTATCAAGGGTTAAGTGGAGCAATTCAGGGAAAGGAGTAGCGCCCTCCCCGACACCTGGGTGTAGTAGCTATTGAAAAGGGAGCCTTCTGGTCGCCCTCGACTACGGTCACCAACTTTACTTATATATCATGCTCTCATCCTTTAACCGAGATTAATATCAATAGAACGTGGGGGCCATTAATTGGGTTGAAAGCACAAACAATGAAGTTATGGTCCCAGAAGCTTGAACTAAGAATTGGAAGAACTGGACAAAAGGTACTTTGTAAGTGTCACAGGTTAGGCGCATAGATCAGATCACAATCTTAGAACACATAGGCCCAAGTAGGGGGCATGATGTTTAGAGGGATGAAATACATGAAACCACGGAGCAAGATTCAATATTGCAGAACATAACAGAAGAAAAATGTTCACAGCCGAGATAATGTTATAAAAAAGAGAAAGACATTTGTCCAAACAAACCTTTATACAATGATAAAAAAAATACTGGTATATGTGTATTTCAGTATATTGTAAATATATATACTTACCCAACCCCTCCGCAAGAGCAGGATGTGACACAAGGTCAGTTATTAAGCGGAGTTTAACAAGTTTGAATTCTGAGATTCTTCTCTACTAGACCGGTGGCCATGCCAAAGCTGAAGAGCCAAGTTTGCCCTATTATTAACCATAGCTGGAGGGAGAATTGTTGGAATCATGCCTTTCCGGAGGGTATTAGCGCAATGTGAAATGCAAACTGCTTCGTCCATGATTTGAACACGGAGCTCTATGTCCATTTTCTACGACGGTAACCATTAAATCACGGGCGTCTCTTTATACCGTATATACTAGCGTCTCGTACGACTTTCTGAAACCAAAATTTTTGCCTAATCTTAAAGAGTCGCATCGTTCACGAAATACAAACTCGGTCTAATCTTTGCTTACTATTTAAATATGCACATTTTTTTCTCTCGTGAATGATGCGACGCTGCTAATACTAGGCTAAAAACTAGGTATCAGAAAGCTGCACGATACGCTACTATATACGGTATGAGTGTGCATATGTTAGTTGAAATATTTTTTCTTTTTCAATATTTCAAAAATGACTTTAACAAAACAATGAGTGCTGTGAATCATTTTATAGTTGATCTTATTTGGATTCTAACATTTCGTTTCTCTTTTCTATTCACAAATATGAATGTATCCAATCAAATAAGCTTTCATTCAAAACATTGCGTGACAACAAAGAAAAATAATCAACTGAAAGAACTTGACTTCATCAGAACTTTATAGAAATATTTCTCCATATGAATTCATACTCTTGACAAATAAATATGATGGTATGAAAATTGTTCTTAATTGTGGAAACATTAAACTGTCGAATGAAGTGTCATAGATATGTTTAAAAAGTATGGAATAGAAAACGGGTCTAAATAATACCATATACACATTTGTAAATCTTTAGAATCACTTTCGTTACATGCAAAATAACTCTTAAATCCGCCGCTACTAAGCAACACCATAGCGTTGCCATAGTGAAACATCCTGATATTACAAAAAAAGGCGCCAATCGAAATCTTACTCTTTTTTATTATGAAGTAGAAGCAAGACTTGTTTACTTTCCTTTCTGTGAAACCCGTTTACCCCCACACATACAAACACGTCTAAAATTCCGGAAAAAAACAACAATGGAACTCAAACAAGTATTTTATTCGATTAGAAGTTCATATTTACTTTTAAGCATTTTCTCAAACGTTCAAACCAGCAAACGAACTTTACTGCAAGCATATATTTCCTCTTTTGTACATTCCGTTCATGTTTTTTTTAAATATATTTTCTTCCTTGTTAGTTTTACACACCAATAGTTGTTGGTGACCTTAGTCGAGGGTGACCCGATGGCTCCCTTTTCAATAGCTACTACACCAAGGTGTAGGGGAGGGCGCTACTCCTTTCCCTGGATTGCTCCACTTTACCCTTGAGACGTACCTTATAATACTGAGTGTTAAGCAAGGAGATATCACATACCATTTTTTGAGTCTTTGGTATGACTCGACCTGGAATTGAAGACTTGAATTTTAATTTCATTCTTCTGTTCTCATTCTCGACAACAATAATTCTTGCTACGTGAATAAATACATAAATCAGCTTGAAAAGTTTTAAAAAAAGCGGCGAAAGTATCAAAATCTACCCGCATCCGAAATCAGAATTTTCATTAAACTGTGACTGAAACTCTTTTGGGCGTTGGCATCAAATAAAGAAAAAAAGAAATAAACCGATGCTTTTGAACACAGTACAATGTATTTATAGATGCTTAAATAATTATTTGCGAGAGAAAGAGAGAAAAAAAATGAGAAGGAGAAGAAAAGAAAGAGAATGAGTGTACATATGCATGTGTGTGTGTGTGTGTGTGTGTGTGTGTGTGTGTGTGTGTGTGTGTGTGTGTGTGTGTGTGTGTGTGTGTGCGGACTGGAAATTTCTTGATTGCAACATAAATACAATTGCAATAATGGGAAATTATTAGAGAAAACATTAATCAGTAAGAAAGATTGGATTTGAGTTGATAAGCCAAGAAGTAGGAAATTTAGCAATGTTTAACAGGTTCATTGGGAGTTCACGGTTTCATCATAAAATATCATAAGACAATCCCAAGAAACATCCAGATACAGTGAAATCTAGAGAGAAGGAAAGACGTGAACTTTCCCTTTAAACTTGCCACTCACATAGACACTGTCGAATGGGTTTGACGCTTGGAAGAAATCCTTTACTATTCTGACTAAAAACATTGTAAAGCTGTCCGAATATATGAAATCAAGAAAAATTCTGCAATTAACAATTCTGGTCACATTCTATCAAATGTTTTTGATCGTAAGTTTACTCTTGGCTCCTTTCCAAAAATCTATTTGAACTTTTCTCTTTTGTTTATTCTCTCTCTCACTCTCTCTCTCTCTCTCTCTCTCTCTCTCTCTCTCTCTCTCTCTCTTATCTTTATCTCACACATATAATTCTTTTCTCTTTCTTTCTCATTCTGTCTTTCTTAGTCTCTTCTTAAACAACGTGCTCTTCTCTTTCTTTTTATATACGTCTTTTTCCCATTTCCTTTTCTAGAGAATAAAAAGGGCACAATTGAAAAAAAATAACTCGGCTTTACCTATTAATAGAATCTGAGAGGGTCGAATGGTCAGCCTATAGAGGCTGGTCCATTACCTGGTGAATATTGAACACTCATCGATCAGGTTAAACAAGTAAGAATCGATACTAATCGATTAGCCGGTTGAATGGATTGTCATAGAAAGATGAAAATGGAAATAATGACATAAAACGGATCTGTATACCCCCCCCATGCACAAGTTGATAAATATACGTATACTATGAGAGGAATATATTCACCATTTGTTTATGTCTTGTTACGTGAATATATGCATAAATCAGCTTGGACATATAACAAGCGACAAAAGTAACAACGCTTACTCTCTCTCTCTCTCTCTCTCTCTCTCTCTCTCTCTCTCTCTCTCTCTCTCTCTCTCTCTCTCTCTCTCTCTCTCTTGGCAAGAAAGAAATTCTATTAAAGTATTGCCGAGCATAAACATTATTTCAGACATGTATGTCTTTTTGGGAAGCATTCAAGTATAGCGGACGATAATACTCCTATTCTAAAACAAGAACTTTTTCATTTTCTCTGGTTCGCTTGAAAAATCACATCTAATAGAATAAGAATTATTAGAATATTGTATGAAAGCTGAAGCAACTTGTTACCATGACTTTATAGATCAAATTAAATGATTATTAGACCATCTGATTTTGCTATAATAATAAGATGTCATTAAATTGATCGTTACTTGCATCATCTGCACCTGAATACAATGCCTGTAGCAAATTTCGGAAGATTGTGCAACACTAGTTTTCCAAGGAAACACCAGCTTTTCAAAAACATCTATGCCTGGCTTTCGTTTACGCTCAGACATTGAGAGCACACAGTGCATGTAAACAAAATATGACGCGTATCATAATTATTTTAAAAACTATGAGCGGTCATTTGTCTGCCAATTTAATATATAAAAACTATTGAATGCAAATTGTTAGACTTATCGTCATTTTACTAAAATTCACTATCTTTTTTCTCTCTCTTTTTTTTTTTTTTTTTGTCCGTTTGTTATCATCACATAACTCAAAAATAGGTAAAATTATAGCAACTGACATTCTGTGGTGAATATTGAAACTCTAGTGTATGTTTTAATATATCAATTTTTGAAAATTCTTAATCATAAATTTTTAAACAAAGGATTCGTTTTACAGTGTAAGTAAAATGCAATACTTGATCTTTATGTCGTGCCAGTTAACTACACTGAATTTTAATCGTATCAAGTAAAACTTTAACTGAAAAATTCTAATCCAGAAAAAAAACTCATGATCTTTCTTCCATAGCTTTCTTCATCTGTTTTAAATCTGGATTACAAGCAATGTCTCCAGGGTGACATGAAATTAATTTCTAAACGACATTTATTAATTCGCAATAAAACAAATTCCCTTTATCTGTTGTATAAAGGAAAAAAAATGTTTAAATATAAAATAAAAGTATAATTGTTGATATCTAGAATTTTATCATTATCAAGAAAAGCTATTTACCTTTCTTGTTTTTGAAATATGAACCACTACTCTTCCATGTTTTTCCCCTTTGCGAGTTTTTCGGTGACTGGTGAGTTTCACTGGAGTCCGAGTAAAAGCAAATCACCTCAGATTCCCTGAAATCTTATAATATTTCAAAATTGCTGTGGTCTAAACAGTCTCAATTCTTCCCCTGATTTCTAGTTCCTCCAATATCCTTTACAGTGTTTCCAAATATGATTGTGATTCCTATCACCTTCATGTTTCACAAGTTTTTAAGTTCTCGAGCAAAGGAAACGTTTAAATTTTTCTGCGATGAATTCTATATCGTTTTCCTGTGCCTCCTTGCGATTGATGAAACTGTAATGTATCTGGGTGAGGGATGAATTTAGAATCGAATGTTCGCAAAAGGTCATGTGACCTTTTCTTATAAAAAAAAAAAAGGAATCGCATGGACTCGAACACCTGCTGACGAGATCTAAAGACCAAATCTTCGCAGCATACTATCTGCTGTGTTTAAGAAAAAGGTCCAGTTAGTGAAAATTGTCTTTAATTCAAAATGCATGATAGATTTTGTTGCTCGCGAAATCTTTTGGTAAATGTTTGTGATTTAAATGAGGATGTTTTTCCAACTAAACTATTTCAAAAGCATGAGTTAGATTTGAACGTTTAAATTTTTCGGCGCCAAATTCTATATCGTTTACCAGTGCCTCCTTAAGCGCAAATAATGGAGAACAATTACCGTCTAGAACAAAACTAGCAAGATGTGTAAGGAGCCTAGTCCTTACTCTGTAGCGGAAAAACTCAGTCTCAATAAAATATGGCAATAAATACAAAAAACAAATGGCGATGCAGAAATACCTGCAACTATGTCAGGTACTTATTTTAAAAAGTGGACTATAAAATAACCAGTCTGTGGACTTTATCTAAGTTAAAACTTAAATTTTATTTTGTGACCCGCTGTTCTCGGTCACATCTGTGTCAGACACGCAGATAATAAACAACCCCTGCGTCTGGTATAGCCACAATATACTACCTATGAAAAAGGACAAATCTAAACATAATTAAACATAGAGCCCAGACAACAGGTTTGGATGTTATGACGGGCAGGTGCTTCCTTCACCTAGGGGCAAGATCTTTTCTGTCACTGGGGAGTTTTGATAGTGCACTAGTATGAATATGACTATGACGTAAGATAATCGAAGCCTTTGAAAAATGTTATCAGAATTTCTACTACCAATTAGCATAAACATAGTCAACCCAGGTTTAGATGGGCATTGGCGTCTGATGTTGCAGTTTTATTTTAAGGCAGTAGATTTTCGATCTATATCATGTTGTGCGCTCGTTCGCACACCACCACCATCACCGAGAGTTTTCTTTTAAAACATTTTATTAAATATGCACGTTTGAACATAAGCCTTTGCGTACGTGCGTGCGTGCGTGTGTGTGTGTGTGCACATGAGAACACACACACTAATATCCACCTGGTAGCTATTATGATATGACGTAAGAATGCTAATAAAATTCCTTTGTCTTAGAAGAGCAAATATAATTTTTTTTAAATAAATATTACATAAATTTTTTTACAACCTAAAATGAAAATTAATGTTAATGGCGTAAATCAGAGCAGATTCAAAAAGACACCTTTTATTTTCAATTGCTTTAACAAACAAGTCAGAGAGGTTAGCTTGTTCAAGTTGATTTTCAAAATTATTTGCCTTTAAAACCTGTAAAATGAACTGATTATTTACTTCCATATTGTGCACACAGTATTGTTTATTATATGAACACTGACTCATTAAGCAATTTCTGAATTACAATATATATATATATATATATATATATATATATATATATATATATATATATATATATATATATATATATTGATATATTCGATATATCGTTTTTCTATCATTTTTCATTTTAGAGATGAAAGAATTTTCATAAAAGTTGTTATGTCGCACCAAATCTAATTTTTAATTGCCAATAACTTTATTCAAGTAAATTCTTTGTATTTCTGCTATTAGATGAAACATTGTCAACCACTTTAACAAGTATTTTTCATCTTTAGTTTTTGTTAGTTTTAATAACGAATAAAATATGATACAAATACAACTGATGTAAAACAAACAAAAAGAACATAATCAAATAATGACTACAAATCCATATTTCGCACTAAGAGAAATCAAGAATAATATACAATAGGTTGTGACAAACCTGGGGAAAACAATGTCAGCCGAAGACTTCCAGAACTGTTTCCAGGAGTGGGCCAACGTTTGCGCTGGGGTATGGCTTCCCAAGGGAAACTATTTTGAAGTAGATAAAGTTGATTTGTAATTAACTTGATAATAAAAGTGTTTTATATAATCTATCTCATAACTTAATAGACTAACTTTTTATTTCAAGTTTCTCATCGTTTCTTTATTTCGTTTTTTAAAAAAAGCAAAAACCAATTTTTTCAGAATCTTTTGTATTTTTCTTTTTTTCTTTTCTTTTTTTAAAAAGTTTTGATGATTCACTTTTTATTCATGATGATCAATTAGTCAAATCTTTAATAAAAATTTAGAATTCGAAATAATAATAATTGTTTTTCATCTTTCCTTTCAGGTAAGTCTATTTGTCTATCCAGAAATATTCTCAAAACCATTCATCGACTCTTAAGGTAAGCAGATTTGATATCATACAGAAATATTTTCATTAGGAAAATAAAATGTAGTCATCAACCTTTGTTTTGAATTCAGTTAGTAATCACTGGGGGTTTTTTCTGCTCAAGAATATTTGTTTCATTTCAATATTTCCTTACTTTACAGAGGGAGGGAAGGAAAAACAGTGACATCATAATATTTGAAGATTTTGGTAATACATCAACATTATATATATATATATATATATATATATATATATATATATATATATATAGTGTATGTGTATGTGTTTTCTCAGGATAACATTTCTAACAGTTTTCAACATAAAGCAGAAAATATTGTTTTCTTAAAGCAGTATCTAGCATTAAAATGTGAAAACTACGGAAAGTACAAATTATTCGAAGGTTGTTTAAAGAGTGAAGACAAAAAACTTAAATAGTCAAAACTTGAACTATTGGATGGATATGATGTTTCTCATAGTATCTGATCATCGACATATCATGACAAGGAATTTTCTTTTATATCTTCTCAAAGGGCAACAAATGTTATTTGTCAACGCCCATCATCTCTCTAAGTTACATACAACAGTTTTACTGCATTACATGGAATCAACAGAATAGAACGATCCCTGGCTTGATCTAATGTTGAATACCTGAAATTGATCTTTTCCTACAATACTAAAGAGTTCAAAGGTAACAACCTATACATCTATAGATAAAGAAAAGTGGATTTATGCCTTTTCCAAATTGGTACGAAGTGAACATTAATTGTCCAAGCCAGAGTTTGAACTCTGTTCACCAACTCTATTCTCCATGTAGTTAAATGTTCAGGTACACGCTCTTAAAACTAAGCTAAAAAAAAGAAAAACAAAAAAGAAAAACAAATTACAAGGAGAATCATAAGAAAAAAATTTAGTGGTCATACTGAGTGACTTATTTTGTGAGAATTTTTATTAACCTTTAAGGAATTTGGGGCAAGTTACATCAATCTCTGTTTACTGCTAACAACGCAATGTTTTTACAAAATCTCTTTTGCAATCTTCTTTTGATTGTAAATCTAACTGGAAATACAGCAACTGTCCGTACCTAGCCAAAGATAAATCAGTTGATTTTTCTCATATACTTTGATAATAACATTATCATTAGAAAATAAACGAATGATTAACTGTTTCAAGTACAGCATGAAAATGGATAAACGGATATGAATGAGTAGCATGAACCAACAGTCAGAACCTGGAAATACCATTAAAAAAACTTTCAAACTCGAGGCCAAGGCGTTTACTTTGCATCTGGTACTTTCTCCTTCAGAAAAAAAACAGCACCTTGAAACCATCTGTCATTTTATTGTTTATAATTAAAGCGACTGATCTTTTGTTCATCATAAACAATCACAGATATAAATCCGATGAAAAAAGTGTCGAACAGGATGTAGAAAATGATATAGTTTTCAACCGGAAAGTAAGCATTTGTTAAACTAAATCAAGTTTGGTATAAGGCAATATTCACTGGGAAAATTTTAATGCATGATGGTTTGCAAAACCGTTACGCTAATCATAGCTTTCCATCAAATATTTATGAATTCAACAAAGCATTATCACATGATTAAGGCGCTTAAAAACATTGTTCCATGTCCAAAGCGCTTAAAAGCATCATCCCATGTTTAAGGCGCTTAAAATCATTATCCCATGTTCTAAGCTTCTAAAAGCATTATCCTATGATTAAGCCGCTTGAAAACACTATTCCATGTTCAAAACGCTTGAAATCTTTATCCCATGTTTAAGTTGTTTAAAAACATTATCCCATGTTCGAAGCTCTTAAAAGCATAATCCCATGTTTAAGGTGCTTAAAAACATTATCCCATGTTCAAAAGGCTTAAAAGCATTATCCCATGATTAAGGCGCTTAAAACATTATCCCATATTCAAAAGGCTTAAAAGCATTATCCCATGATTAAGGCGCTTAAAACATTATCCATGTTCAAAAGGCTTAAAAGCATTATCCCATGATTAAGGCGCTTAAAAACATTATCCCAGGTTCAGGGCGCTTAAAAGATCGTTTCCATTCCACTTTTTCTGTGGACATGAAACGGTTCTTGTTTTCTTTCCTTCTTCAATCCCTCTTTTTACTCTTTTCCCCGCTCTCTTTTCCACCTTTTCTCTTTCTCTTTTAATTTTCCCTTTTTTATGTATTTTTCTCTTTTTTCTTTCTTCTTTCTACATTGTTTTCTAGTCTAATTGTTTTCTTTTAATTTTTCGTAATTTTCTTCTTTTAATAATTTTTCTTTTTCTCTAGGTCTTTTCTCTATTTTTAGTTCGTATTATCACAAAAAAGTAGGTATGCTTAAAAAAACCCGCTTCGCTTCCTTATATGAGAAATGATAATTTTTGCTATAAACCAGTTCCAAGCAATGTACTGTTGCAGGGTTATCATATAACCATGCAAATATAAATGCAATTTTTAATCCATAAATTCTGACAGGAGCTACTCAGTTGTCGGTTTTTATCTGCAGCACTATCTTTAACCCATTAACCGTCAATCACTCATACATTCTAGTCTTCAGTCGAACAGATTTATTGGATAACAAAGAAATATACCAAGTAATTAACATGATCATGTATTTGAAGCAAAATGAATGTTTTACTTTTACAGTAAATTTAGTGGTCGAAATTTTTTTTAAATCTTGATAATGTTTGAAAAATTCCAATCCATTCAAAATATTCAAATAATTTCGAAAATCATCTCGGAAATTTATGCATTTGCTAATGAAATTTGCGAACAGAAAATCACCTCAGGTTTATTGAAGAAATTATTGGTGTATTTATTAAATATCCGATAAACCATTAACTTTGAAGTTATTAGTAAACTTTTCTTCACGATCAGATAATAGATCCAGATTTAATCATATTTGCGATGTTATTTGCTATGTTCTTTTTCAGTAATGAACCTATTCGCCATTTGAAGGTGGAGAAAAATAGTAAGAATACTTTCGTCTAAACAGACTCCGGGCTCTGAATACATGGTGGAAGAAATGCTTATTGAATGTCCGGATTCACAGATAGAACTGAGTTGCCTTCACCCACAAAAAAAAAAGAAAATGATTCATAGTCATAAGTGTATGGTTCATGGAAGGGACAGTGAATGGATTAATTGAAAAAAAAAAAAAAAACAGTCGCAAAATAAAATTTTCTTTAGCGGAACAAAATTTGGTATTTTTATTTTACACAATGGATTCAAATTAAAGGATTATATTCGTATAAGTAATTTTTTACCGTCAATATCTATAGAACACACGCACAAACTGACTGAGTGAGCTTATTTTATAGAACAGATTAGATATGATTTATTAATTTACTCGACAACCTTGAAAAGCAAATTTTAGAAAATGAGAATCAAGAAAATTTGAAACTCCCCAAAAATGAGTTTCTGAACGATTAAAAAATATTTCTAAAATAGTTTATCACGATTTCTTTTATACAAAAAATCGAGACTGATCCGGAAGACTTGAGCGTTAATAAAGAGAAACTGGATACGGAAATGATTGGTTGTGGAAACAAAGATGGCGTCCAGCCTTTTGTAATCTTTTTGCGATTGGATCCACCTGTTTATGAAAAGAGATTATCATCTGCAAGATAACATATAACTGAAAAATCAACAGATTTTCGATAAATTATTTCTGGTGACAGCTTTTTCAATCTACCAAACACATGTGCAAATACCTGGAGTGTATACATGCCTTGCTATATATATATATATATATATATATATATATATATATATATATATATATATATATATATATATTTATAAATATATATACATATATATATATATCGATTATATATATATATATATATATATATATCGATTTTACTCAAGTTATACACATCTCGATCTTGTATATAGATTGACCATAAGAAAACGATGAATCGTATCTCTTTAGAACTATGGAGGAATGGAAGGGCAGGCTGAACCCTCTAATTTTGATGGTTTAGCAGAAGATAAATATCTGAATTCAGAGAGTGTTGTTCGGGGGAATCTGTGACATATTGGTAAACCATTCTTCTGTTATTAACTTATCCAAAAAGTATAATTGGTTCTACAAAGTCTTTCAACACTATAAAACAAATCATTGGCATA
>CAUZXS010002579.1:0-95000 GCA_963585895.1 Sepioteuthis lessoniana | reverse complement strand
ACCGCCTAATGATAAAAAAGAAACTATTTTATGACAGTCCTTTTCAACATAATCTCCTTCCCTGTCAATGTACTTTATTCAGCGTTTTCTATTAATCTACAAATCAAAAATTTGACAGAGATCACTTCAAACCAAAATTTAGCGCACGCACACACACACACACACACACACACATACTCACACAAAAAAATTCACACTCACACACACACACATATATATATATATATGTGTGTGTGTGTGTGTGTGTGTGTGTGTGTGTGTGTGTGTGTGTGTGTGTGTGACCAGTTAAAAATTACTGGGTTGTGTCTCTGTAGCATCGTGGCTATAGTGCTCAACTGTTACATCCAAGTAAGCGATTCCAAACTCCAGTCCTGCTATTATGTTCACTTTTGGACTTAAGGTAATAACCCGATTAACGCCCCAAGCTCTGGGTTAAATACTATCTCTGCTGTTCTTCCACAAGGGTGGATTGGGCATCAAATAACCCACAAAGGTTGATATGTGATTAAGCAAAGAAAGCAAACCAATGTGGCTAATGTGAGACTTTGTGATGTAAACAATTACACAAATGTATTTCCTTGATTGAAAGACATAATTCAAATTTTATCGTCGTAAAGGAGAGGCAATGAAGAGAATTCAACAATCCACTTTTATCTGCAGACAACAACCATGTCACATTTTTGTTCTTGTCCAGGTGAATGTTTAAAAGAACTTGAACCCAGAGGAAAAAATATGAAGAGTTCTTACACTCTCTTAAACTTTATATATATTCTTTTTATCAGGGAACAAGAAAAGTAAAACAAGAACAAGAACATCTTATTAGACGTTCCTTGTTTGCGATATACGATGTTCATTCAATAAATAAGGTGAAGTATGTCAAAGCAGTTGGCAATAAGAAACATTATATACAGTTGTACCTTTTTCTAGTAAATCAATTATAATGAGTATTTTCATGTCCCTGAACACTGTCATATGACCTTCTTTACTGATCGCTACGACCAGAACTTTTTCTTTACTGGAGAGTCAATGTGTTTCCACTTCATCGGCTTTCTGGATTGAAGCACTTTGTTTGATTTACTGCCATTTTGTATAGCCTCAAAAATATTTTCTGCGAGATTAAAATAGTTTTTGCTATAGAACAATTCTAAACAATGCATAGTTTACATTTTTTATGAAAGGTTTGAAAAATAAATGTTTTTTTTTATTTTTTTCAAACAAATTACCGTTATTTATTGAACGTCTATCCTATATATATATATATATATATATATATATATATATATTGCGTATGATTGTTTGCGCGTGTGTATGTTCATCTTTTATTCAGTGCACCTATTTTTCTTTATACCC
The DNA here is from genome assembly GCA_963585895.1 of Sepioteuthis lessoniana. Lineage (NCBI taxonomy): Eukaryota > Metazoa > Mollusca > Cephalopoda > Myopsida > Loliginidae > Sepioteuthis > Sepioteuthis lessoniana. The sequence continues at coordinate 93,650 of CAUZXS010002579.1, read as the reverse complement.
CTTTAAATCTATATATGTCTCGCTTAATGGCCATGAATATTAGCTAATTATCTATGGATGCCTATTTCAGCTATATGTCCGCCTCTCTCTCTCTCTCTCTCTCTCTCTCTCTCTCTCTCTCTCTCTCTCTCTCTCTCTCTCTCTGGCTTTTTGTATATGTGTGTCATCCTATTTAGCTTTACTGTCAACAAAAACAATCCTCTCACCAATCCCCAACCAAAATATTTTGATATATACATACAATCATACAGCCACATCAGATCTACGCAAGTGCATACATATATTGACGCTTCATACTTATTTTCTTTTTCCTCTGTTTTCTATTTATATCCTTTTATTAACAAGATGATTTTTTACAAGAATTTGGCTGGTAATCATTGTGTCTCAGAAGTTCATTTACTTTTGATATTTCATTTGAGTTCAATTTATTTTTCATTTTCTCTTTCGCATTATTTTTTAGTCATCATGACACCGAGTATCCCCCTCAGTTCGCGTGTTAAGAAGAAACATTTAAATAAAAAAGTGAGATAACAAAAAAGCAATATCTTTACGACAACCCTGCAAATATGGCCATTTCCTGACTCCTCTTCTTCGCTTCGTAAAACGCGCGTGATCTCCTTCATTCTTGTTTCATTTTGTTGAAAATAACGTTTTCTTAAGAAAACCTTCTTCTTCCTCTCCTTTATCACTACACATTATTATCATTATTATTCATTCGACCAATTTTTTTCTTCATAGCTTCCTTCTTGTTTTTCTTATTCTGTCTCCATGTTTTCTGATTTCCCCTTTCTTATTCTTCTCATCATTATCATCATTATTGTTAATATCATCGTTGTCGTTTTGTAGATGCTCTTGACAGTCCTTGATTGAGCGAAACTTGCTAGCCTCAAGGGACTGCTATCACCTCGGATCAGTGCCTTTATAGCCAACTCTATATATATGCTAATTGTTGATTGGATTCAGAAAGATGATCGGTATTCGGTCCTTTACTGTTTGCTACAACCTTCCAATTGCTTACGTGTTCACTTATTTCTTTGCTTGCATTCATTTCTTTACTTTTTATTTTCTCTCTACTCGTCTTTTCGTTTCACCTAAATTACTTTTTTTTTCAAATTCTGTGTTTCCTTTTAGTTTCTTTTGTTTGCTTTTCATCCATCTCTCTTTTCCTTACTCGCCTTTGTTCTTTCTCTATCTTCTTTGTATCTTTCTTTCATGTGTCGAATCTTCTTTTTTTTTTTTTTTTTTACTTTTTTACCTTTGCTTTCTTTTGATTTAAATATTCTATTCGTTGTATTTCTTCTTTTTTTTTTCTTCCCTTTTTTCTTTATTTTTTGCTAAGTGTTCTTTTCTGTATTTTCCACTCCATCTTTTATATTTTCTTTCTTCTGTCATTCCTTTTCGTTTCTTTTTACTTACGTTTCTTTTTTTTTTTTCTTTTTTTTTTTTTTCGTTCTTTCACCTTCTGTCTCTCAGTTCTCATTTCTTCTTTACTTTCATTATTCCTTTCTTTTTCTTTACTTATTTCTTTCTTGTTGTTTGCTGTATCTCTTTTCTGTTAACTTTAATTCCTGATTTTTTTCTTTTTTCTTTCACTTTTTTCTTATTTACTTTCCGTTCATTTCTTTCATTTTTAACTCCCTTAATTTTGTTTTACTTTTGTCTTTCTTGCCTTCATCTTTTCAACTTTTTTCTCATTTTTGTTTTCCTTTCTCTCCTTTTTTCCACTTTTCTTCTTTCTTCATTCTATCTTTCTTTTTCTACTTTCTTCTTTCTCTCTTTCTCTTATTTTTCATTCTTTCAATCTTTTCTTTTTCTTTTTTTTTTATTCTGCTCCCTTCCTTTCTCCCTCTCTTCTCTCCTCAGTTTTTTTTCTCTACCGATGCCATTTTTGTTTAGATTATTTATCTAATTTTACTCTTCTTTCTCTTATTGCCACTTTGGCTTTCTAATTAACCCAAAAGCACCAATTTCAACGGAATAGAAATACTCTGGTACGTGGCAAAATCAAGCTAAGAGAACGAAATATTTTGTCTGTCCTTATTTGGTTCAGCTTAGCCTCGTTCTCATAGTTGGAAATTATAAGTGATCACGTGATTTGCTTTCAATCACGTCTAAAGTTCAAATATAGGGATGATAGCTGTTTATCCTCCATACACGTTTAATTCTACCTGCATATAAGAAAATTAAACTCCACAAAACTTATAATTTAAAACAAATTGAAAAGATAAAGTTATTAGTTCCACTTGTTGAAGAAATCAAAATTTGTCCTGTATCTGTATTTTTTCTTTTTCTCCTTTTCTTTCATATTTATAATGTCTTTTATTTCTTATTTGGTGTTTGCTTTCTTTCTAGAATTGAGTCGTCATTTTACTTTTTCTTTATTTATCATTTGTTTCTGTTTTATATATTTTATCTTTTACTCCAATTTCAATCTATTTTTGAAGGCTTATGCTCGGCCAATAATTGGTCTTCTTTTTCTTCTTTCCTATCAACAGCACTCTCTCTATCTCTCTCTCTCTCTCTCTCTCTCTCTCTCTATATATATATATATATATATATATATATATATATATGTATCACCTTCTTCTTCTTCTTCTTCTTCTTCTTCTTCTTCTTCTTCTTCTTCTTCCAATCCCATTATTTTTCTATATTGAGAAATTTTTTTTTTTTCACAAAATTTTTAATAATTTACCTTTTTCCTCTTTTTATTAATGCACGAATTTACTTTCTAATCCTTTTTTACGATCTCACTTTCTCCCAATAACTAAATCGCTCACCAAATACCTCATAATTTACTTGTTTTGCGCCTTCTCCATCCTCTCTTTTTCTCCTTCTCTCTAACGACCATTCTCTTTCTCGATTTGAGATTTGTTATTCGTCGTAAAGTTTCACTGTTAGATCAAATTTGAAGCTGACCAGTTCACTTTCATCGCTTTCGGAAAATGAACTACGATTCTATGGGAGACAATCAAAGAGAAACCATTTTTGTTAAGACTTCATAAAGCAACAATACAAATATTTACTGACCTTTATTTTGAATATCTTTTCCGTTTCATATTATCAGGGTCCACTCGGCATTGCCATGATCATTTAGTTGTATTTAGAACTCCAGGAAAGTAATGTTTATATAAACAAATAAGATCAAAATCCGAAATGAAATTAAGAAAAAATTTATCATTGTTACAAAAATATATTAATGATCTTTTTTTCAATAGCTGCAACACCGAGGTGTGGGGGAGGGTGCGACTCATTTCCTTGGATTGCTTCACTTTACCCTTGATCCTTACCTTATAATGCTGAGTGTTAAGCAAGGTGGCACCATTTTTTGAGTTTTTGGTATGACTCAACCCCGGTTACTATCCTGAAATCTTTAGTAAATGAATGTCTGAATGTGTTCAAAATCTTCAAGAAAGCCTTGCATTTCAAAATGAAATCAATGAAAAATTTGGGAGAAAAATTAACTGCAATTAAGGAAAATTAATTTGAGATTAAAATGAAAAAAATCATATAACAAAATGGCTCCCTTTCACTACTTATGATATGGCAATGATATAACTTAATTATATTTTATGAATCACGAGAAAGGTGAACAACCTTGATGACCACAAATCTCAATTTAGTTGTAATGAAGTTGATAATAGAAAAGTGTGCAAAAGAAGAAAAGTGTGCTGAAGAAAAGTGTGCTGAAGAAAAGTGTGCTGAAGAATACAATAGAAATAAAAACAATGAAAGGTTCGGAATTTCCAAACAAGTAAATTAACTAAATAATACTGAACGGGTAAAAACTATATTAACAAATATTTGTGAATATCGAAGCGGATACTTTAAAGTGAAAACAAATTAAATAAAAAATCCCCAAAGAATATATTAGAAGACCACTGAAAATATTAGACACTAAACTCTACAGCAGAATTCTAGTCAAAAGAATAAATACCCGGGCAGTTTCTCTTTGAAATATTCCGGACCTTCTCAAAGATGACCAAGAAAGAATTCAGAAATCTAGATAACAAAGCATAAAATCTTGTGACAATTCATAAAGTTTTACTCACGAGACTCTGTTTATGGATTATATTCGAAAATAAAAACAGAAATAAGTAATATTAGCATCTAGGATTGGATCGACTTTTAAAAAAAGGGTCAGAATAAGATAATACTAATTAAAACGGCTTACAGTTTCATGAGATATAGTAAAAATACAAATAGGAAGTAACCAAGAAACTGGAAAATGAGGAGACAAATAACTGTATAAAGATTTCCACAAACAAATTACGGGAATGACAGATAATAACATGGAAAAGAAAAATCTAAAGAGAAATACAGAATCGCAGCTAAACACTGACCAAAATATCACCATAGAGACTAATTATATAAACATCAAGTCGGAAAGAACGTAAGAGAAATACTGGCTATGGGGAGCTATAGATTAAGCAAGAAGCCTTGCTACTTAATCTTCAAATGCAGCAAGTTGTCTGAGAAGGATTAAAAAATAGGTATGACTGAGTAAGAAGAATGATATTCTGGGAATTATTCAAATTGTTAAGATTTGTCTCTGAAAAATCAATGGTAAATGCACAATCAATGGTAAATGCACAATCTAAAATCTTTCTTTGAAAATCAAAAATCCATAACCCTCAAGGAAGAATACGCAATCCATGTTTTATTATCCTGAATATCAGCAAAGAAAAAACTGCGATAAATTGTGGATTCCGTTGTCCAAGATTAAACGCTAAATGAAAAAGAAAGAAAAAACTGCACACGTACGCGGATGTCGAAAGAGAACCGAAAAAACTGTGTAACTTGATTATGAGAGTAGTGCCGATTGTTCTTGAAGGGCTGGGATCAACACTAAAAAGCATAGCTAAAAGGGTGGAGAAATTGGAAATTCGAGAGAGAATCGAAACAGACAATGTCATGATTGCAAACAGTTTGAATGATAAGGAGGGTGTTGGAGTATTGCGGCTATTTTCTGTCAATAAGCAAATGTTGGTTATGTGGTGATAGAGACGAAACCATCGATCATATAATAAGCGAATGCAGCAAATTAGCGTAAAAAGAGTACGAGACTATACAACACTGAGTGGGGAAGGAGATCCCCAAGGAATTACACAAGAAATTGTAATTTAACCATTCAAACAAGTGGTGTATGCACTATCCGGATTCTGTCCTGGAAAATGAGTCGAACAAACTTCACTGGGATTTTAAGAAACAAACAGATCATTCAATTTCGGCCAGACGACCAAAGATAGTCAACAAAGAAAAGAGAACCTACCGAATAGTTGACTTTGCCATCCTGACAGACTTTAGAGTAAGATTTTAAAAAGACGAAAAGAGAGATAAATATCTAGACCTTGCAAGAGAAGTAAGAATAAACTATGGTGATACTAGTTATAATTGGCCCACTTAAAGGAACTGGAATACTTGGAATTAAGAGGACAAGAAGAAACCTACTAGATAATAGAATTAAGATCAGCCAGAATACTGAGAAGAGTTCTGGAGACTTGAGGAGATTTGCTATCTCTCAAACTCCCGTGAGAAACCATCAGTTAACGGTGTGAAAAACCCTCAAAAGAGTTGTTAATAATAATAATAATAATAATAATAATAATAATAATAATAATAATAATAATAATAATGACAACAACAACAATATCAACAACAGAAATTCAATCAAAGGAATAAATACTTTGACAGTCTCACTTGTTAGATGCTCTGAAGAGAACGTTGGAATTGATGACGATGCAAAATGACTTACATCTGACATTTAAAACCTACATTTCGGTAAAAGGAGGAGGAAGAGAATTGGCTAGCATTGAGCATTGTATATGGATGCAACAAATCAGAGTCTTGAAGAATATCCAAAAAAGATTGCAGATTTCGCACAATCAGTGGAAAATGATAATGAAAATTAAGTTTTCAAACATTCGTAATATATAGACATACATTTATGTTATAAATTATGGATGAATGTTAAAAGTGATGATGACGAAAGAATAGAAAGTGAACGTATTTTCATTACCTATTTATATATTAGAAAAAATTCTCATGATGATACCCGGCAAAAACAACACATTATTGTGAGTTTTTTTGTTTGTGTTTACTTTGGAGGCGGGGGGGGTGTATGTTAATTTTTTGTTTGTGTTTGTTTTTGTTTGCTTCGTTTAGTTTTATGTGGGTTTTTTTTTTGCTTCTTTAGCATTATACACTTACGATACTCTAATTTATAGATTAACATTTTATTGAATTTATTATTGTAAGGTCTGCATACGGGTTGAATGTCGATTTTAATCATCGCAAATGTTGGTATAACATTGATAACAATGAAACACTAATTAGATTCCTTCACTCATTATCTAAATATCAATGTCATCTTAGACCGCTTATAAAACAAGAACCCAATTGGTTTACGGGCAGTCTTGTTCTATATAAATTTATCTCAGTTTTATAAACCATTTTATTATCCTCTTAGAGTTGTTGTTTTCAAAGATTTCATGTATTGTTTCAAGTATGAAATTCACTTGTGAGGAGTTGATTTTTTTTCACTTCGACCAATGATAAATTATTCTATCCTCGGCAAATATGTGATGTGTGAGCAAAATTTTCCTGTCTATGAAAAACTGGTTTTCACCAACGTATTCAATCTTGAGTTTTCAAATAATGAACTTAAATGCTCTTTTGAATTTGTAATACGTTTTACGTTCAAATATTTTCGAGGCTGTCTCTTTTGCGAAGAAACTAAATGCTGGACAGACAGACGCACACAAATATGAAATGTACAGTTATGGTTACAAGTCTGCATACCACGTGACGTCATGCTGTGAACTTTCAGTCCTGTGTTAAACGATTTTGCTTCGTTTGAATTTGTTTTTCTTATTTATCTTTTTTGTTTTTGTTTGTGTCTCCACATGCACATACTTATTTACGAGTAAATACGCTATCAGACTGGGAAAATTGTCTCTGAAAATGCTGATACAATTCGACGTCAATGAAATATAAAGTGTTTTGAGTTGCATTAGCGCCAATGTTTGTGCTGTATCTGCTCTAACTAGAGTCCTATAACTGGGATGATCACATACGATTTAAGACTGGCTCCTTTGTCAATATTTTATGTGTCCACACTGTGTTTTTAAAGATCTGCAAGACGTGTATTGAAGCAAGTTCGTCAAAGCTTGTCGTGACAGGTCGAGTGGTTAGTTGGAATAAGTTATCGAAGATGTTGTCAAACTGCGAGAACGAGACAACAATCGGTCAACAATAAAAATATAATTTTTTTTAGTGCAATGTGATTATATAACTATGCATAATTGTAAAATAAAATGTTCTTCCTTCTAGGAAGAAGATATAAGACATAGTGAGGAATTTGGCTGGTGGATTTGCTTTATGCATGGAGTTTTTCATTGAAAAAAGGTGGTCTCGGTGCTGACCGAAGAACCAAAAATCTTTGTTTTCGTTGGAGTTTTCTTCTGGTGGTGGTTTCGGACACTTGTCTTCTCCTTTGATATCTTTTCTCTGGAGCCAATATCTTATTTTAAAAATTTGTCGACCTAAACACCTCTGATTGATCAGCCAATTACGTTACATTTCGTATTGCATTCTGATTCGCCACCCAATGAAAACTTAGATATTGTTCACAGATCTCGACGGGAGGAGAAAAAAACTCGACCTTTTTTGATTGAACAGTGCGTTTTAGTACATAGTAGAAAGCAAAAACATCCTTAAACCTTTTTTGATTGTCCCTGGTATTTGACCTTTTAATTTCGTCGGCCCGTCGACCGGGTGCGATTGATAGAGTTCAATTTTAGACAGCTATGATAAAACCAGCAATTTAATAACTTTTGCTTGAATTGATAAACTTGATCAGAAGAATATCCTTGTGAGTTGAATTACCATGACCAGAAAATCCGGCGCCCGACATACGAAAATACTGGAGAGCTGTTTCGACCTTATTAGGTCTCATCAGCAGTGTATACAGTGATCTCCGCCACTGGAGATCGAACCAGCGACCACAGATTGCAGAGCCAAAACTTTACAACTGAGTCACCTGTCCATATCATGCACAAGTGACGCCAAATTAACTAGTTATGGCAATTGCACGGCCAACCAACCTGAATGTGTCTTGCAAACTACTTCCGCACTCTTTACAAAAGAGACTGTCACCTCCAGAGCCACTTCTTCCCAAGAGGATTAGAAATACGCATCAGCAAGACACATTCAGGTTGGTTGGCCGTGCAATTGCCATGACCAGTTAATTTGGCGTCACTTACGTGTGATATGAACAGGTGACTAAGTTGTAGAGTTTCGGCTCTGTGGTCGCTGGTTCGATCTCCAGTGGCGGAGATCACGGTATACAGTGCTGATGAGACCTAATATGGTCGAAACAGCTGTCCAGTATTTTCGTATGTCGTGCACAAGTGTTCGCCGGATTTTCTGGTCCTGGTAATTCAATTCACAATATAAATCCTCAACTTAAAAAAAAACATACAAGAATAACCTTATCCAAAATCTTGACTTTGTATTTTAACAAAATTATTTCTTTCGATTTACAGAAAAATCAAAAATAATATTTTTCTTTTTTCATTTATGAATTTTAAACGCCAGAGAAAATCATCGCCTTCTTCCACTCTATTAAGATATAGTTTAAGCCGAAGCGTCACCATTTTGACATCCTCAAAGGGGTCCAATACTAATCCAATAGGGTTCTCGACACTTTTTTAAGAACCGGACTTTCAAGTAATGTTCTTAGCATGTCAGAAGCGTGGAAGTGGATATTAGCTGTCCAAGGTAACAACTACTTCAATGGATAAAACAGAAGAATTTAAATAAAGTATGAATAAAATATTTCGTAGGAGAAATCATGGCACTTTTTTATTGCACAAAGTATTTCGTTAATTGCGTTAAGTTTTGTAGATACCAAAATCATTAAAGAAAGAAACCAATAAATGATGAAAGCTGTTTAAAGATATTTGAAGATGTGCAGAGAAGAATTTGCGGGAAACAACAAATTAGAACTGAGATGAATATTTTTTAAATGAAAGTAAAAATACAAAATTTAGGTATCATTAAAAAAAAATAAACATCCATAATTTTTGTCATTAGTAAATTTAGATCATGATAAGAGAATTAAGAAATATCAATTATGTCTCATGAGTAGCTGTTAAAAATAGTTTGAAAACATAACAAATACTGAACGCTTCTTTTAATCTCGAGGAATTTTTGAGAAATCAACTAATATAGCAAGAGATAACCAATATTAATCTTTGACTGTCTTTTATTATCAGCTGAAAGTCATGTTGATGCACGATATAACTAATTGCAGAGATTATAATTGTCAAACATCAATAATTCAAAAAATGAAAAATTGCCTAACTAAAATGATTATTAACATTTAAATAAATATTAAAAATTTGGTTTATCAGTCATTCTTTGAATTCTAGCAGTAAGATAAACATATTATTTAGTTTGAACAAAAAGTCTGGACAAAAACTAAATCGTTTAAAGCAATAAATCTGTCAAATGTTACTAAAATTCAAAAATATTTCTCTTCACAATCATGTAATTTTTTATCTTATTAACATTGTTGTTATAAAGATGCATAACATTAATATAAGAAATATATATATATATATATATATATATATATATATATATATATATATATATATATATATATATATATATATATATATATATATATAATTAGTAAATCTCTTTTCTGATATGTAGACTTAACTTTTTGATAAACAATTACTACTTATAACAGTTCGGTATAATTTGCTAATTGATAACAATAATTCTAAAATAACCAGAACAGTTTAATTCTTGATTTCTTACCGTTATAGACGAGTATTTTGGTTTGTGTTAGTATAGTCCGTTACATGATAATTCGAAAGGATAAACAGACAAAAAAGACATAAGTATGAACCAATATTTTTCTAGATCTATGAATAGAATAGGAAAGTATAACTTGGTATTATGCAGATTTTATTAGCATATCAAAGTATTGAATCTAAAAATCAGATTAAGTTACTCCAAGGTTATCTGAAAAAAATGGACAGTCTATCTAAATTGGCATTCATTCTTTTAATCCACACAATGAGTCAAACACTGACTATTAAGATCAGAACTAAATCCACTATTGTTTCTACCAATATCTTCATCTATAGGCGTATATAAAAATTCATATATCGCTGCAAGCTATATATATATATATATATATATATATGTGTGTGTGTGTGTGTGTGTGTGTGTGTGTGTGTGTGTGTGTGTGTGTGTGTGTGTGTGTTAGCAGAAATATATTAAATCCCATGAAATCTGCATAAGTATTGATAGTGATATTAATATTCGGGACTTGCTATTTATTAAGATACTCACCAATTTCTTTTCCCTTATGGACTCTGTTGATCATTGGTGGTGATTGCTTTATAGTAAGTACCCACATATTCACTTCTCAGTGTTTTTACTGATTTTTTGTTGATTATTTAAAGTTATATCTAAAATAATGGGAAGATTTCCAATGAAATTCTACAATTTCTTCTATTGTGTATATGCAAACCTATTAGTCAAAGAAAAACAAACAAAAGAATTTAAAAAATTATAAAAATATTATATTTAACTTACTTGATGTGAATCAAAAAAACATTATTTAGTTCTCAACAAGATGACGTAAGTTTTAAAAAATGGTTGAGTTTTACAAAAGATATTACAAAATGAAAATTGTTGCTTTGTAAAAAAGTAGTTAATTTAATTGAAAGTATCAAACATGCCTAATAATAGACACCAGCTGAGAAAGATTGCAGAATATCATTCTCCTTTACTATTTTGTGTCTCGGAAGAGACTAGTCTTGAAATGGGGTGCTATAAAGTCCGAGCTTAATCAAAACAAGAAGAAGTTGGAGTCATGAAATGTTTATGTTATTCCACATATTCATCTAAAAAATAATTGCGCTCGGCTATCATTTCTAAAGTTTCTTTAAGTCTAAATATTAATAGGAGTATCCAAAACAAAAAACGAACGTTTCAAAAACAAACTCATCGCTTTATTTGCAACTTAATGGGATTTGTCACCATCAAAAAATAGTGCCCGGACAATTCAAAATTTCTAGCGTTTTTGTTTTGTTGGCGGGATTAGGGGATCAGTATGAAATGCGTAGTGAAAGTCACTTTTGAGGGATGATGTGGAATTATTGTATCGCATAATCTCTTTTCTCTTCTATCGTCTTCTATCGTCTAAAATTAGTGATATTTTATGGTGGATTTCAACTTTCGGAAGAAAAATGTCCGCAGGAACCGAATCTAGGGAGTAGAACAATTAGATGAGCTTCTGAATGACCAATGGTTTTTCTTTTCTCTTTTTTTTTTTTTTTTCATCTCTCATTAGAGAAACTTTTGTGCCAGTACGATACATCATCAGTTTTTCTTTTCAGATTATTTGACACGAAAATTCACAACTTTCTTTCAAGCGTTTAAGGAAATTCACCAACTCGTGAGGATTACCATAAATCGTCTGACATATTTTTTCAATGCAATAGTACTTCATTGAGGTGGAATGGCCTCCAAATTTGGGATCGTCTTTGGTGTATAGATTGTTGAATTACTAACCAAAGTGATATAATGCACACCAAAAACGCTATCTGGCGTGATTTTTTGATAATCCGGTTTGTTTTTTAACAAACCTCTCAAATATATATATATATATATATATATATATATATATATATATATAAAGATTATAGCAAGTGCCAAGTAAATATATATATATATATATATATATATATATATATATATATATATATATATATATATATTTACTTGGCACTTGCTATAATCTTTTCTTAAAACTCACTGAAGTAATATTCATCTTTTTACTGATACGTTGTACAATTCAGCCCATTTTCTTATTTCCTATTGTTAATTTAAATAACATAAGAAGAAATACTTTTCAAATAAATCTATTAATACAGATATCAAAAGATCAGAATTTGTAATCAAAAGATCAGAATTTACAACTTGCTTGATCGTTCATTTCAACTCTTCAAATCTTAAGAAATACGTAAACTTTATAAGGACCTACTTGATATTTGAATGTGTATTAACATCTGTTTTGTATAATGACTTATTTGTCCTTTATGCAAGCAGAAACTGTTTGATCTCCAACAAAAATACTATTTCATAAGAGGGCTCTAAAAGTAGTTTATGATATAAATAATTCGTGACTACTTTTAACCAGATTCATCAATATTTTCTTTGAGTAGACTCACTTGCATTATAGCATGAATTTAATTTATGTAAAAATCCTTTTGTTTACTAGTTGAGTTTATTTCAAAGAACAAGAAAAAATTACTGACCAGCTAACTATTTTTTCAGAATTATAAGAATTGGCAAATTGTTTATTTTCTCAAAGAATAAACTAACCTCTATATTTATTTCAACGTTTATTGTATACTTAAGCATGCAGCCTAATCAATATATTTTATGATGAAAATAAATTCAGTCAGCAGTTACGAGTAAATTCTTTTTCAAAGTAATGAAATGTGTGAAATTTTGTGATATGTGTATATACAGTTATATATATATATATATATATATATATATATATATATATATATATATATATATATATATATATATATATATTCCTTTACTGTTCTTATTGCAAAGCCTGCCTTTGAAGGTTTCATCGGTTGATGTGAGAAACTTTAGAAGAAGTGGGCGAATTGAGTTGGTCAGGAATATTAATTCTGCTTCGGAAATTTACTGCAAGAGAAAAAAAGAAAAGAGAGCTTTGACCTGACCCTTCGATAAGTGCAACGATTAGAGTATTCGGACGTGAAGTGTCCTTCAGATCCTGAAAGGGAGAGAAACGCCTAGTTAAACATGTCGTTTGCACGGAAGCATTTGAACAAATGTCACTTAATTCATTTCTTTGGTTAGAGGTCCGTGAAGTAAGTCAGATGATCGACAGATGAACTTCCTGTGATGTATCTGGAATGACCCTTGGTTCTCATTTCAGAACATTTCAATATGTATGCTTTTCAAATCACATGTGTTAGCAACTATATTCTGTTCCCCTTGCATGTTGAAAGTAGAAGTAAGAAAGATGGCGATATTTTATGCTGTCATTTTACAAAAGGTTGTATTTGTGAAGTATAAAGCGGTGCTAGAACGATAACAGTTTAGTTGAAAATGGATTTGTTTCCAGTAAATATTGTCTTGATTCATTTCTATTACTGGACCTAATAGAGATATTTCTACAGGCTAACTAATCGTTTGATAAATAAAGTATAAGTATTTTGAATAATACTTAACATGTAAGTTTCGTTAGTTATTACGTTTGATGTTGTTTATCAGTGGATGTTCCACAATACCAATGGTTTTGTTTTAACAGTGATAGTGTATGTACTTTTCTTTCTTTGTGCTTATATGTGCATTTATGTACATATATGAATATACATATGTGTGTGGGGGGTGTCGTTAACTAGGCTGACTACAAAGTAATAAGGAGAAAATTGAAAGCTGTTACGGACTTTTTGATTATGTTACATTAGAATTTTAGTTTATGATGAAAATGATGAATAAAAGTTAATAATGAATCAATTGTGAATAAAACGTTATTTGACGAGTTATGATAAATATTCGACAGATACAGTTGATAAATAAACTTACATACATACATACATATATGCATGCTGGAAAAAAAGACAAGAAAAGTTGTGTGGCCAAGAAAAACCTTCATGATGACAATGGGTCTAGCAACAAAGAGTTAATTAAATGATGAAAAATTGTTATTAACTGGCAAGATGACACGACATTACATAAATTAGTTTTATTTATTATAATTATTTTCTTCTATACCAATACGAAAAGTGACTGAATCATTTGCTTCGTTTATTTTACATAAAGTTTTGTATTCAGTGTTGAACATAAATAAGAAAATACAGAACAATATAAAGTTTTGATATTCCATAAATATATTGTAATTGTAAAAATTAAATACATCCGTGACTTTTTGAAGGAATTAGTAAAACAGAATTTATATATTCATAGACGCAAATCCATATGCAACTACGTTATTAATACATTTACAAATAAATTTATTCATTCCCGTAATGACAATATGTATGTGTTCGTATTATTATATATAAAAAAATTCACCCACATAAAACTTTTCTCAATATATGAGCTTGTATTGATTGAAATGATTCAACTTGTACAACGATACCTTTCGAGCTGATAAAACTAATTACATATGATTTAAATCTGAACCAAGTTTAACAACTCTGAAACACTTCTTAATTCATCGAATGTAGGAATACTATTTCCTCAGTGGAAAAGGAGAAACCTGCATGAAAGAAGATTGCAGTGTGAGACTCAGACCATCAAATGACAATGAAAGTTCAATGCCACCAGCAGCAGCAGCAGCAGTAACAGCACAAGTTGCAGCATCTTGACAGAGACTCCGTACACAATGCAGAGTCTACATTCGTGTAGATGCACCATAGTTTTCTAAGATTTCCATCCAACCCTTTCTACATTTAATCGACAAGCGATAAAAATATAATAAAAAAGGAATGTTTTATAGCCAAAAATTATCTATTGCAAAATTAATCTACAGTGGAAAGACGTAAATCAATTTTTATTTCAAAATATATAAATAGATATGCATTTTTTTATTTATTGCAATTTTTAGATAAAACGTTGCCAAACATTAATTCTACTTGTATTTTTAATTCTTGTTTTTTGTTGTCTTTTTATACACAGTTAAGATGAAAGAAAATATTTGACAACTTTTTTTTAATTGATAAAAAACATTACAAACGCCGAGAGTAAAATCAAGAAAAAAAATAAGGTATGAATTTATTGGTTTGATTTTGGCTTCTTCAAACCAATGACCCTTTATAGCTCATTTGGTACGGCAGTTAGAATATTTATCCAGACTTCCTGAAGCTAAAGGAGACGTTAATTTGATTATCCCTTATCATTTCTGATCTACCCTGTTACTTGGTTGTCACAGATTGACGTCCCGAGTTAATAGTAATAAAAAAACGAATATAACAAGAAAATATAAACTAAAATTAAATATTCCCTTTATCTCTGAATTTCAAATATGTTGTACGAGCCTTGTTTATATTCCTGATTTTAAAAAATAACATCTATTTGACTTACAGATTGATTTTTAAAGAACAGATAAAAACAGCGTATATTAATGTTGCTTTATCATATTCATCTTTTCCTTCGTGTTCCTGCGATAATCTTTCGCTTATGTATTCAACTTTTTAAGGTTCTTGTTTCTAGTTGATATATATATATATATATATATATATATATATATGTAACCAGAACTGAAATTGATATCTTTCTTAATAGATAACTGTTTCAATAACTTGTTTCTGCTTATGTTCTCTTCCGGGTTCTCTTTTTCATTTTTAATGACTGCGAGATATATATGTCGAAAGCACATATTCGATATCAGATTCATGTTTGCTGGAAAAAAGGATTTACAGTTCTTTACACCTCCAATTTTTGGTAAAAGCCTCCAACAGTATTCTCAAGTGTTTTTCCAATTTAACCCGAATTTGTTCTTGGTAAATAAGTAACTTCAATCAATATACATAAACCAATATTCTTCGCCTTCGATCTTCAGCTTCTACTAATTAGAAGAAGATAGGAAACGAAATAATTCTCTCTTCTCTTATTCGCTTTGTATCTATCTTTTCGTTTGCGTATTTCTTTCTCCTGTGTCGTGTCTAACTGGCTGTTTTTCAGCATAGATATATCAATAAAAATTTTACAGGGCCTAGTATAGACATCTCAGAGTAGAAACAAAAACATTCCTTCACTTATTCAAACATAAACACACACACACACACACACACACACACATATGACCAGGAAATTCTTCATACTTTATTGATTTATAGATTTTATGAAAGTTTTCCCAAAATAAGAACTCTCTATTAATGCCCGGATATATTTTGATTAGCCCTTGCGTCTGAATGTTAAAATAGTTGATAACTGGCTGTAGAGTATCTCGATTTGGACATCGCTTAAAGCAGACGTAACGAATGATTTCTTTAGTGAGAAAACATTATTAGATTACTATGAGGTTGTAACACACCCCTAGCGACAGACGCAGGAGACACTATTTTGGTTTTCCTTTATTATTTGTACTTGTGCGTGCGCGTGTGTGTGAGAGAGAGAGAGAGAGAAAGAGAGAGAGAGAAAGAGAGTGCGCGTGTATGTACGTTTGTTTATAAATTCTAATATTTACTAAGAAAACGTTTTCATTTGGAACATTTAACTCTCTTCCCATAAGTCAATATAGAGAAAACTGGTGGAAATATTGTTACTTATGTATAATATATTTATATAATTTCTAATTTAATCTAAGTGTGTCACGCGCGTTACAAGCTTCACCTGTCAAAGGTGGTAAATATATTCTAGTGTGCTTGAATGTTCAATTTGGGCTTTGTTATTTCCCGATGGCATATAGATATATCTTCTTCTTCAACCAAGTAGATTAACATGGATTATCTGACTAATAAGAAAACTAATGCCCGTAGAGTGGATTTTTAACCGAGTTCAATAAGTACACGATGTATTACACACACCATTGCTTAGTAGGGACAAACAAACGTATTATATGCATCAGTCGATGTTTTTGATTCTCGATTAAAGTTGCTACATAAGGAACACAATTACTATTATTGAAGAATATACCTTTCCTCATTTACACAGTCCATAAACATAGTACATATGAACTGATATAAAAATATTATTGTTTTCTTCTTGAAAAAGTTGAGGAAATATTTCTGGACAGCTCTCAGACGATTTAGAAAACATTAGCTCAATCCCAACTCAGTTCTTTGAAAAGATTACATTTCCTAACACAGCAACTAAACTCATAACCAGTGTCATCACCCTTGAAAGAAAAATGTTTACATAATTCTTGCACAATCGAAGAAATTAATTTTTTTTTTCATGATGAAACGAAAAGAAAACATGAATTGATCTTTCAGAAGAGCAAAGTTGGTCAAAAAGAACTCAAACAACCGAAACAGTCCACTAAAAACGAACAGTTTTTATGGTTTTAAATTTGCAATATTTTTCCGCTAAATGTCAATTTATATACATCATGTTCTCTACGTCTTCAAATGGACAATCATGCGCTCTATTTGACTAATAAAATGTTATATTTATGTTTGTCTATATATCTAGGACGGATAAAAGTTGACTCACAAAAATAACAAGTACTCTGTGATAATATTAGTATTAGAAAATAACTTCATTTTTTTTATCTTTTTTTTTTCGTCAAAAGAATTTAATCCAAATTTTTTCTTTTATCTACATCATGGATGAATTAATATTGTAGAATAAATTTTCTCCATAATTCGGATAAACATTCAATAAGCTATTTAAGAATGCAAAACAATATTGCCGTTTTAATAAACATGTACCTAATTGAAACGATAGTGCAAAATGCTCATTTAGAAACTCACAGATCTGCACATTTGTGTATCTTATTTCTCTATCCTATAACTTTTTTCTCCTTTTGTTGTGCAACGGATGACCAATGTATGGAGTCTCTAAGTGCAAGCAGTTGCATGGTTTGGTGACCTTTTGATGACCTCAGTGTCTCCGAGTACAGAACCAAAGGATGTGCAAATGTCACGCAAAGCTAGAATGTAGGCGGTAACTTTGTGCCCTAGAGTTAGGAGTGACTGGGAAAGAATGGATCAGATGACTGGAGTAGGATCAGGTGATGAATAAGGGTACAATCAATCAGAGCCTCAGCCTGCTGAAACACATGTGTCGCAAATCGATCAAAGATTTTAAACGAGAAGTTCTGTAAATTGATTGCCTGAAAAATGCCTTCGGTGTCCTAAGAGCTGACCTGAAGACAATAAATAAAGTTCATAAGTTATCAAAGGACGTTTGTGCCCTCCTTTCTATCATTGTATAACATCGACCGTGTATCACGAAGGTTCACATAATTCAGTGTCCTAGTCGGGAACATGAGACAACAAGTAGCAATCGCTTGGCAAACCCGCTTCGCATAACTTTATAATTTGTCTGAAATTTTGATTATAGAAGTAAAACTATAAAGTAAAAATCAATAGTCAATCTTATGTTAATCATAACAGAAGCTTTCAGAGTTACGCATAAAAGTTCCATGAAAAATAAGCATTTTCAATGTATTTATATCCATGAAATGTAAGAGCATTATTTGATATATGTTAATGTGTTCGTTATATATATATATATATATATATATATATATATATATATATATATATATAGGGGAGTCTCGTGATATAGTGGCTAACATACTGAACTGCAACAATATAGTAAGCGAGTTCGAACTACAGTCCCGGTATTGCGTTCACTTTCAAATTAATTCCCTTGGGAAACGTTGGAATCCCCTTTTTCCCCAAGTTATTGGTTAATTAGTACATCATCGGCAAGAATGGCTTTGACACGAAGGTTAATATGCTATAAAACTAAGAAAACAAACCATATATATATATATATATATATATATATATATATATATATATATATATATATATATATATCTTCACTACGTCTGTATATATATATAGCACTTCTTTATAGTTAAGATTATGAATTGTGCGGAGTTTATATGCGTATGTAAATACATTTCTTGGAATATGTGTAAATGCACAATAATGTTGGATTTTATGCTAAAAAAAACTACACCCTAGAATTCTTTATTCTAGGCTCAAATGATACCACAAATGCCAAAGACTTTCCTCGGGTTTTCATAAATAAATATAGAAAATTTGATTGCCATAACTCTGGCTAGTTATGTGATGAAAGACGAGTAATATGAATTTAGTGAGTTATTCTAATATCTAAAAAATACTTCTTGTGAAATATATAAGATTGGAGCATGTTTCTATTTCTGAACTGACCACACAGCTTGTAAGGAGCATAAAAAACTGAATCATGATGCGGACCCCAGTTTTTCTAACATGCAACACAATCTCCCTTATTATGCACACCTGGATAGTACATGAGATTTTAAAAAGTATCTGATATGTCACTGCATTTCTATAAATAGACCTTGAAAAAATCAAACAAGTGAGAAAAAAGATCGCCTATCACAAAACAAGACATTCTATATATCATGGCATGTTCGGAAGTGAAGGTAGTATTGGCTTCTAATTCAGCTATAATAGCTCTTACTTCCTATTCCGTCCTCCCTTAAGATTCTTCGGTTCAGTGCCATAAAAAAGATGAACAGAGACATAAAGAAAAGATAATGTTAGGATATGGAGTTGAAAGAAGAAGAAGAAGAAGAAGAAGAAGAAGAAGAAGAAGAAGAAGAAGAAGAAGAAGAAGAAGAAGAAGAAGAAGAAGATGTTACATAAAGAGAAATAAATGAAAGTAGAGAGACACAGGGCTAAGAAAAGAAAAATAATAGAATAGAGAATGTGATAGAAAACAAAGAGACGTAAAAAGAAAAACAGACTCAAAAAGAATGCAGAGAGAGAGGGAGAGAGAGAGAGAGAGAGAGAGAGAGAGAGAGCGGGGGGGATGGGCAAGAGAAAGAGGAAAACAGTGAAAGAAGAAGAAGAAGAAGAAGAAGAAGAAGAAGAAGAAGAAGAAGAAGAAGAAGAAGAAGAAGAAGAAGAAGAAGAAGAAGAAGAATGTAACACATTGGTGAGTGTGTTCTTCACAATAATACATCTGAAAATTTATACTTAGTTTAATAACTATGCATAATTTTTTGCCGAAATCATAAAACAGATGAAACTATGCTTGCCAATAGTGGGATACGTTTTTCCTTTTATCTTAACAGAAAGATGAAAAGGAATAGACAGACAGACAGACAGAAAACAAACAGAATTCAAAGAGACGTAACAAGGTGAAATTATGGAAGGAGAAGAAAAAGGACTGTGTGTGAAAGTATCTAGAAACTATTTAGAATCCGAATGAAAGAATAAAAAGGGGAGAGAAATAAAAAGTCAGTCTTTTAAGTAATGAGACTGATTTTGTGGAAAAAAATTAAAAGATCAACGTAATTATAAATCAATTTTATCTTCTTCAAAGTAGTTCTTTTGTGAAGCCTAACGTTAACATAAACATTCTTTCTCTTGGAAGTCTTAAACTAATATTCTCTCTCTTGCAAGTCTAAAACTAACATTCTTTTTCTTGAAAGTCTTAAACTAACATTATTTCTCTTGGAAGTCTTAAATTAACGTTCTTTCTCTTGGAAGTCTTAAATTAGCATTCCTTCTCTTGGAAGCCTTAAACTAACATTTTCTCTCTTGAAAGTCTTAAACTAACATTCTCTCCCTTGGAAGTCTTGAACTAACATTTTCTCTCTTGGAAGTCTTGAACTAACATTGCCTTCAGTTACGTTATAGTTTGTTGCAAGTTCTCAAATGATAAACCACAGAGCTGGATTTTGATTTCCATGAACCGGAAATAGTTACAAGTTTGCCAAAACCTCATTCACAGACAGTGTATCAAGAAAGCAATTTTTTTAGGTTGGTAACACTGACTGAAAATCAGCAGATAAATGTTAATTCATTACCAATGATTTTCACCGTCAAACGTCGATAAAATTTGATGAATCTTCTTAAAATGGCCGATCAACCATTTTCAACGATCTATCAGCCAGTAAAAAAACCTCTTGTGCCACCGAAAAATTTTTGGCCAAAATATGACTCGTTAACAGTTTCAGTTGCATTGTTCTTAAATTTGACGCCAAATTTCATCTTATGAGTCCAATGATTTTTTTTTTTTTTTTTTGGACACAACGAAAAACATTTGTAATAATCCCTGAGTACTCAGCTGAACGTAAAACTGTAAAGCTTTCATGAGCAGCAAAATGAATGTTTTCATACGTCTTCAAAGTCAACATCGACTAGCAAATTTTCAATCAAAGTTGCCAACTTGAAATATAAAATCAGTCTCATTATTTTCCAGACAAACCTTGTTATAAAAAGTAACAGAAGTAAAGTTTGATCCATCTGTTGTTTGTTTGTTTGTTTGTTTGTTTTTTAATTTATTCCATTTTTCTTGATATCAAAATTATTTTTATGGGTATAGCTGATTTTACAAATCCACTGATGTTTCTGCTTGCTTCTGAAATTGCTAATACGTCCTTCAAAATCGGAATTCCAATATCTAATTCTTTCCCAAATTTCAACAATAACGAGTATTTCAATAACGCTAAATCTATTTAATTTCTGTAACTTTGAAGTCAGACAGATTAACAGATTGTTAATAAATTTTAATTAAAGAAGTTTCGATAATGTGAATAGAAGCAAATTATTATTAGTGAGATAAGAATGGAAAGACTGAATGTCAAAAGGTTATCACGATGAAAGACAAAAAGAATAGAACTGAAAATACAGAATAAAGAGAGAGAGAGAGAGAGAGAGAGAGAGAGAGAGAGAGAGAGAAGGCCAAAGTAAATAGAACGAGAAAGAGAGAGACAGGAAAAAATTATAAAAGAAGGTAAAATAAAATGAGTGTACGCATGAATCAGTTGAAAGGTTCGTAAAAAAATACAGAAATAAAAATACTAAAAAGAAAGTTGATGCCGAAAAAATGCAATAAAAAAGAAAGAGTGAGATGTAGGAAGTAGGAAAGAACGATAGTTGTCCTCGAAGATCTCGTATTACAGACATTCGTGGATTTACAAGTGAAAACTGGGAAGGAGCTGCGAGGCATCACATAGCAGCAGAGATGTCAGATCATCGGCAACGACAATAGAGAAAGAAAAATCAAAATATAAAATATTAAAATACATCACGTAGCATCTTAAAAGTGCTTCACGTGTATTGTAAAATCTACATCGTTCTCTACTTTTGGTTTTGTCGTCTTTTTTGCTTTAGGATTTTAATTTGCGGTTGTTGTTGTTGTTGTTGCTGTTATTAAAATAATTCACTCAGAATACTCAAAAGTAAAACCGAAAACAATGCGAACAATGCAAAGAAATGCCTGAATAATCGATTTAACCAAAATGACAGTAAATTGATATGGCAGAAAAAGATATTTAAAAAAAACACATTTAAAATGCACCCCCCACACACACAGCGACACACATGCACACATATATAATACAAAAAATTCTCATATATATGTCTATATATATGTGAGTATACACACACACACATACATACACACACACACACACGCACGCGTGCACGCGCGCACATATATATATTCTCCTCTCTCTATCTCTTACACATACTCAAACACACACACACACACACACACACACACATATATATATATATATATATAACTGTAACCTGCAAAAAAGGGGGAACAGAGAGATTTTTATTAAAATAATTCACTCAGAATACTCTAAAGTAAAGAATAAAATAATTTTTATCCAACTTGCAACAGAATTAGTGTTTATATTATTTCTAAACCTCATTTTTAATCATTCAAATTATCAAGATAATGGAAATAGATATAGGATTCTGACCAGAATTCTTTACTCCTACATAACTAGAAGCATCAATAACACTGTCTATCGTTGTCCTTACTCGTGGTCTGTGTGTGTGTGTGTGTGTGTGTGTGTGTGTGTGTGTGTGTGTGTGTGTGTGTGTGTGTGTGTGTGTGTGTGTGTGTAAGATAGGAATGAACACCTGCCTGATCTATTTTATAAAATAAATCATTTATATAAAATTAATACAAACAAAGCCCTCAAATACCCACGTCTTTATAATAGAACTTCATTATATATAACATACACTGTCACTTAGACATTTTACTTGATGTGATATATGTCTCATAATTCACAACTTCAGAATTAAAATTTGTCCGATGCATCTTCAAACCATATGAGAAAAACACCACCACAAGAAAATATGGTTTATATAAACAGATCAATTCGAATTATTAGTGGCCTTATTTTAGTTGTTATCATCACAACCTTTCAACATTTCAGACCGTCTCGGAATTTCGAAGTTTTAGTTTGGTATAAGGCCAAAAGTATGGAGCACTTCCTAAGAATCGAGCGCGCTAATGATTTCTGTTCGCTCAGTTCGCTATTATACGTTGCGAGGTGCCCTTCCATAGAATTGATGATTTTTACTGCCTGGTCCAGGTTATTTGAAGGTTGTGAGTTCAGTCCCTACATCGAGCAACGAAATTCGAATACTTTAATTCAGGGAATGAAAAAGAATTATTCTAGATATCCCGCTGCATGTTCAACTGAATGGGAACATTTTCCTATCATGAATTGAATAAAAGAAATTGCTTGAAAGTTCCTGACAATGAATGGTACATGAATGGAGCCG
The DNA here is from genome assembly GCA_963585895.1 of Sepioteuthis lessoniana. Lineage (NCBI taxonomy): Eukaryota > Metazoa > Mollusca > Cephalopoda > Myopsida > Loliginidae > Sepioteuthis > Sepioteuthis lessoniana. The sequence continues at coordinate 70,368 of CAUZXS010002579.1, read as the reverse complement.
AAGAGTGCAATGATTATAACTAACAAGATTAGGACACTTGTCCGAATAGAAAAATTTATAGCGATGATAACTTCTATATGAAAGAAATTCAGGCAGAAAATAGAATTGAGTAACAACAGATAAGAATCGTTCATTTTTTTATTCAAGAAAAAATCAATAGATTCGTTGTTATTAGATGAATTTTTATCTAAATATTTTACTATTCGATCTTTGGGATTAGAGCAAAAATGTCCGGTTCATTCACAAGAAAGGAGATTATGTTGAAATAACAAATATTTGTTGTGTAAAATAAATATTTTTCATCGTTTAGCAACGAATTTATTTCGTATATCTACTTTGATAACCATTCAGATTTCTATTCTTAAATGGACTCTTGATCCAATAATTTCCAACATGAATGATATTTTAAAAAGTTCCTATTGCTACATTGTACAACATAACAATTCTTTCAGTACTCAAGCCATGTCTTTGTTCGGTTCCATTTTTACTTCAGGTTATTTTTACTTGCATGAAGATTAATTATGTATCCTACTGATACTTTTTTATCAACTTTCTTTCTTTCTTCTTCTTCTTCTTCTTCTTCTTATTATTATTATTATTATTATTATTATTATTATTATTGCGAGCCTTAGCTGGTGGCCTTTCACTGGAGTCCGAGTGACAGCAATTCTCCTCTAGTCAGCAGAACTTGCCTCAGTATTCTAACCAATCTCAGCAATGCTGCAGTCTGTATGGTATCGATTCTCTCACTTATTTTCAATGTCTCCTGTCCTTTTTCCCGGATCTTGGAAACGGTTTCGAGTTCACAATCTACTATTGATATTACCTTGACCTTCATGTTCCACAGTTTTTTCAGCTCTCTAGTAAGGCCCATGTATTTGTTTATCTTTTCGCTTCTTTTTTTTATTTTAACTCGGTGGTCTGACAGAACGGCAAAATCCACAAGACAACAAATTCTCTTTTGTTTTCTTGTTAATTAACAAGACGTCTAGTCTTTTGAATGGAATTAGATAATCTGTCTGAATCTCAGATTTTCCAGAGAATTTCATGGGTTTCATTTTCTAGGACTGATTTTAGCTATAGCATATATCATTTTGCATTCTGGTCAAGTTTCAATCCCTTGCACAATTCCTATTGGATCATCTTCCGCACCCAGTCCTCCCTAGTCTTCTTTTATGATAGTTTGCTTCATTTACTTATTATAATGTGATTAACCTTTTCATCTTTTGCTCCACATAATCTACACGAGTTATTATGTTGTGTATTATCAATTTTCGCTTTAATACAATTGTTCCTAGTTGTGTGCTGTGATTAGAAGAAATTCAATTTCTTTTTTGAGGTTTCCCTTTCGTAACCATGTTTTTTCGTGTACAATTTCCGGTTGATCGCTTAAAATCTCCGTACATTTGCTTCCCTTCCCATTTCTATTTCCAAGTTTTCTTTGTTTTTTTGTCTGGTCTTATGTTACCAAATCTATCACGAGCTGCTCGTTCTAATATAATCACCGATTCCTTGTGTCTATGAAGTCATCAGTCCTCTTCTTCCATCATTTCCTGATATATACAGTCTATGCCATCTATCAGTGAAAAAGTCTATTTTATTGTCATCAATTCCCTTGTCCTTTTGTCCATTTTAAGATTGGTTCAAAGTACTTTAAAAGGAGAACTACCGTAGTGTTTACCTCTTTGATGAGATTCTGCCGCAAATCTTGGTTTCGAGAAGTTTTCTCATTCGCCTGGCACTCTTTTCATATTTTTCTTTTATTTCTGTTTGTTTGATGGTCGCCACTTCCCATATTCCCAAGTACATCTAGTTTTCCTTTTCTCCCAGCTTTCAGACGGTTATTTTCCTTCCGTTGTTTCCACTTTTCATTAAAAACATTAAACACTTTTATCTACCTAATTCCTACCTATATCCTGACTGTTTGTATATATTCTTACTGTTTGTATCACACTCCACAGTTGTTTTTCATTTTTTTCCAAATAACTTGATGTTGTCCCTGTACATAAGATAATTAATCTTTTCTTGCGATTTAAAATTTTGTAGCCCCCGGTGCACTTCCTAAATACGTGACTGAGTAGTATCATTTCTCCAACGAATAGCAGTGGCGAGACTGCGTCTCCCCGAAAGATGCCTCTGGATTTTTACCTCTGCTATTGTTTGTTATTTCCACCCTCCAATTTTCCCTGGCATTCGTGATGAAGTTGATTATTTTGTTAAATATTTTAAACACTCTCAAACACTATTAACCATATTTGTGCAACAGTGTCATAGACTTTCTTGTTGCCGATCTATGTCATGGCTCTATTTTTGCGCCTCGTTTTGGTTTCTATGAGGATGTGTTGGTCTATGTATAGTAGGCCATTTGTTCCTCTTGGTCCCCTGCGGCATCCTTTTCGTTCTTCCGAGGATAGACCACAACATTCAATAAACAAATATTCTTCTCTTATTTGTACAGTTAGAATTTTCCTCATTTTAAGTAAATACATTATCGGTCTATAGTTGCTCGGGATGATTCCTTTTTGGGGTCGTTCTGGATCAGGATAGTTTGCCTTTTCGTCATCCACTCGGATATGCTTGCTTCTTCTAGTCATTTACTCAGTTGTAGAGCCAGTCTGTCGTGTATGGACATGGATTTCTTAAATCAGAATCCTTGTATGCCATCCTGGCCTGGCATTTTCCAGTTTGGAATTTTCTTAAATGTTGCTCTTAGCGATTCCAAGTGTTGTTTTGCCTCGGAGCTTTCTTTGAGTTCTTTTAATTCTTTTTCATATTTATCCATTCAGCATTTTCGTTTCGTTCTTCCCTTTTCCATGTTTTGCTCCAAAATTGTTTTGTTTCTTTTGCCTCCGGTTGTTAATTTGTCTTTGAACACTCTCCAATCTATTGGTAGAATTTCATTTATTTATTTTAGAATTTCCTGTTTTGTTTGTATTGTATGACCCTGTCCCCGGTACATTTTGAGTCTCCCTTTTTTCGTTAATGTCTTTTGACTTATTTCTTCCGGTCATATTGTCAGATTTGTCCACGATTGTCTTTTTGCGGTCTAATCTTTCCTTTGGGTTGCTGTACGTTTTACTTTCCAAAATAGTTTCGATTGTTGTCACATTTTCTTTATTTGTCCTTCTAGCTTCATTGTCTACCTAAGTTTTATATTTCTGTTCGGATTCCTTTGGGTATACCTATTTTATTACTGACTTGTTTTTCTCCCACATAGATTAACTTGTTCAGTTCTGTTATGTTGTCTGTTGAGATAAGTTGAAATACTTTGTTTGTTTTTTTCAGTCTCAACATTGAATTTTTTCCAATCTTGATTCTTTAGAGATGGTGATGTAGTTTTCTGTTGACTCATGATTTTTAGTCTACATTTTTCCTATCTTGTATCAATGTCAATGTTGTCGTATTGGGTTCAGGGGTGATTTAGTTATCAATAGTTCTGGTTTCAATTCGTTTAGGGAGCTCTCTTTGTATATGCTCTTCACGATTTACCTGTCTACATATTCCTAGTATCTCTCGGTCAGAGAACCAGTCTTTTTTTTAAATCAACCTGGCTTGGTCGACAAGTCTTTGATGTTTTGTATTAAATTTAGCGGATTCAGTCAAGATCTCCATCATCTTTGGAGATCTTGACTATATATATATATATATATATATCCTCTTTGTGCAGGATGGATTAAGAATAACAGTCGACTACATTTTTGCTGTCTTCTCAAGTCCATTTTTTCCTTTGATGTTTCTAAGATAAATTATAGCTTTGGTCTTTGTGTACCTCTCTATGCGAGTTTTCACTTCAGTTGTAACTGATGGCTTTCACTGAAGGGTATATGACAAGTATCCTCACCTATCCATGATTATTATTATTATTATTATTATTATTATTATTATTATTATTATTATAGCCGATATTCAAAGACCTTTGGTCTAGTCAACTTCAATCGTTCCGTAGATTTACAGTTCCTCTGGTCTTTTTTCTGGGTTCTTTGTGACTGTTCCAAGTGCTCCTTCTATGATTGGTATCAGCCATCTTAATGTTAACTATTTTCCAATTCTCTAATAAAGTCCAGGTATTTATCTAGTTTTTTGCTTTCCTTTTATTTCACGCAGTAGCTTAGAGGAATAATGCTTTCAACAAGCCTTTTTTTCTTCTTAACCGTAACTATGTCTCTCTCTAAATCCCTGAGAATTTTGTTTTGTGCATATACTTTCCACATAGTCATAATTCAGTCGTTTAAACAGTTCGTAGTTAGTCACCTTTCCCACCCAGTCGTACCTGCTCTTATATTTCCCCTGTAACTAAAAATTCGCATTACAAACGGGATTTTAAGCTAATTCCTACAAAAGGTTTAAATGGAACATTTCGTCCTAATAAAAGATCAAAGATTCAAATTCTATATCTTTAATCATATCTTAGCGAAGATACGAAGAAAAAACTCAGTAATTGTTATGGTGCCTACCTACGTGGTAATGGCCTATTCCTCCTCAAAATATACCGACTCTACTTGACATTCGGGGAGATCACCTCCAAGCCGAGTGGAGCGTATTTAAACAAAACACGTCCCAGTTTTATACAATTCATTATAATTGTCTCTTATTTTCTTGATCAGATTTACATTGACCAAGTCAAAGTTTGATGAGGATGCTTTCCGAGTACACTTATTTACTGAACACTAAACGAATAAAAATAAATATGGTGTTACACATTTCTTTGACTATTAGCTCCAAATTTTTAAATTGTTTACATTGACCAAATACATCACTAACTGTATGACCTCAGGAGATATAACAAAGAATTCATATTTAATGTACATTTTTCATAATTTGTACTTAATTTATAATTTTTGTAGTCGTTTATCTTATTCTAGATGTATTCATGTCTTTTCTGGTGGGACTTGGAAATTACCGCCAACATCTACGTTCATTCTCAATAATTATCTGAGTCTTCATTTTGTGTCTCTTCTTTACACAGGATGCAACTGAATGGCAACAGTCGGATATTTGTTATTATATATAGTATTAGTAATTTTATTAGTTTATTGATATCTTTATTACAAGTGTTCCACGAGATGAATTTTTGTCTCTTTTCACTGTCTAAGTCTATTTCAATCTCCGTCTATATTTGTTTATTTATTTGAGATAAATGATCATACTTCGTCTATTGTCAGAATGGACGCCATACTTTCAACAATTTTGTCAGGGTGAACACATATGGAGCTGTAAACATGAAATATGTTGGGCTATTTTGTACCACTGGATGTTGTTTCTTCTACATCTTCTTCTTCTTCTTCTTATTATTATTATTATTATTATTACTCATTAGAGTTTTTCGCATCAGCGTAAGCTGATAGTTTTCACTGGAGATTGAGAGACAGCAAGTCTCCTCAAGTCTTAGTATTCTGGCAGTTTTCAGTAATGCTGTTGTTTGGATGGTCTCCACTCGGCCGCCAACTTCTAAATCTTCCAGGCCCTTTAATAATCCTTTAGTTACCGTGCCAAAAGCACTAATCACAATTGGTATAATTGTCACATTCATGTTCCATAGTTTTTTTTCAATTCTATAGCAAGGTCAAGGTACTTATCTCACTTTTTAGATTCTTTCAGTTTTATTATGTGGTCTGCCGAGACAGCAAAGTCGACAACTTTGCAGATTTTCTTTCTTTGTAGATTATTATAAGGTCTGGTCTTCGGGCCGAGATTAGGTGATCCGTTTGTATATCAAAGTCCCACGGGAGTTTGTGCGTGTTATTTTCTAGGACAGGTGCTGGGTTGTGCACATACCATTTGTTCGTATGGTCAAATTTAAATTTCTTGCTCATTTCCCAGTGGATCACCTTGCCCACCCAATCGTATCTAGCCTTGTAATCCTTCTGTGCCAATTTGCTGCATTCGCTTATTATGTGATTGATGGTTTCATCTCTGTCACCGCATAGTCTGCACTTGCTATCTTATTGCGTCTTGTCTATCCTCGCTTTGATATGATTGGTTCTATGGTGCTGTTTTGTGCTGCCATTTGGATATATTCTGTTTCTCTCTTAAAGTTTCCTTTTCTTAGCCATGTCCAGGTTTTGTCGTGAGATATTGTTTATTAGTCGTTTAAAGCGCCCATAGAGTTGTTTTTCTTCCCATTTTTGTTTCCTAGTTTTTGTCATTCTGTTATCTATCGTGTTTTCAGTATTGTTTCTGATGGCCGTAATCAGTCCTCGTTCATGTTTTTCAATGTACTCTTCGAGTCGTTGTATGGATGTGTCAATGCTGTCTTCGATGCTGGCAAGTCCAATTCCTCCTTCTTTTCTTGGTACATATAGTCTGTCCACGTCATCTCTGGGATGTAATGCTTTGTGCATGGTCATTAGTTTTCTAGTTGTTTGGTCCATTTGTCTAAGTTCATCTCTGGTCCACTTGAGAAAGGGTCCCGAGTATTTAACGAGGGGTACAGCCCAAGTATTTATTCCTTTGATAAAGTTTCTACTATTGAGTTTTGTCTCGAATAGTTTTCTATTTCTCGTGAGATATTCTTTTTGAATTTTGTTTTTCATTTCAACTTGTTTGATGGTGTCAGCCTCCAAGATTCCTAAGTATTTGTAGGTCTCGTTTTCTGCGAGTGTTCTGATCTTGTCTTGATTTGGTAGTTCTATTCCGTCAGTTAGATGTCGTTTGCCACTTTTCATGACGAGCAGAGCGGATTTTTCAATGCCAAATTCCATCCCTATGTCTTGACTGTATATTCTAATTGTGTGTATTAGGGTTTCTAGTTCTTTTTCATTTTTTGCAAATAGTTTCATGTCATCCAGGTACATTAGGTGATTGACCTTTTCTTGCGATCTACTAAGTTTGTATCCGGCTGTGCATTTTCTGAGAATGTGGTTTAGTGGCATCAGCAATTATGAATAGTAAGGGTGATAGTGCATCTCCTTGGAAAATCCCTCTTTGTTTCTTTCAGCCAAGCTTTTTCCTCCTGCTGTTAATTCAACTCTCCAGTTTTTCATGGTTTTTTCGATGAAATTTATGGTTTTGTGTGATATTTTGTACATTTTGAGACAGTTTATAATCCAGCTTTGTGGAACCATATCATATGCCTTTTTGTAGTCTATCTAGGGCATAGCTAGATTTTTCCGTCTGTTCTTGTTTTCATTTAGGATGTGTTGATCTATGTTGAGTAATTCTGTTGTACCTCTGGATCCTTTGCGACATCCTTTCTGTTCATTTGGGAACAATCCGCGGCTTATTAGTGAGTAGTATATCTCTTCCCTTATTTGTGCTGTTAATATTTTCCACGTCATAGGTAAACAAGTTATGGGTCGATAATTGTTTTGAGCAGTTCCTTTACTTGGTCCTTTTGGATCAATGTGGTCTTTTCTTTGGTCATCCAGTCAGGTACTTGTGCATCTTGTAGGCATCTGTTCATTTCTAGTGCTAGTCTGTCGTGAATGGAGGTGAATTTCTTAAACCAAAATCCATGTATTCCATGATGTCCAGGCGTTTTCCAGTTTGATATCTTTTTTAGTGTCTTTCTGAGTAAGTCCATGTGTATTTCCGCTTTGAGGCCTTCCTCGAGTCCTTCTAGTTCTCTTGTCATATCGTTTATCCATTCAGCCTTTTCGTTATGCTTTTTCGGTTGCCATATTTTCGTCCAAAATCGTTCGGTTTCTCTGGTGTCTGGTTGTTGGTATGTTTTTGGGTCATGCCCTCCCAATTGTTGATAAAATTTTCTTTCGTTGTTTTGGAATGTCCTGTTTTGTCTGTATTATTATTATTATTATTATTGTTGTTGTTGTTGTTGTTGTTGTTGTTGTTGCTGCTGCTGCTGCTATTGTTGTTGTTGTTGTTATGGTAATATTTACTCAGAGTTTTTTCAGACCAGTTATGGTGGATGGTTTTTCACTGGAGTGATAGCAAGTTTCCTGAAGTCTCCTGGATTCTTCTCAGTGTTCCAGCCGTTCTCAATAATGCTGTAGTTTGGATGGTCTTCACTCGTCCTCCAACTTCCAAGTCCTCCAGTCCTTTTAATAGTCCTTTTGTTACTGTACCAAAAGCACCAATCACGATTGGTATAATCATCACCTTCATGTTCCATAGTTTTTTTTAATTCACTAGCAAGGTCAAAGTACTTATCCTTCTTTTCATTTTCTTTCAGTTTTATTCTGTGGTTAGTCGGTACAGTAACGTCAACAATTTTGCAAGTTCTCTTCTTTTGTTGATTACTATAAGGTCTGATCTTCTGGTCGGGATTAGGTGATCCGTTTGTATGTCAAAGTCTCATATGAGTTTATGTGTGTCATTCTCCAGGATAGCTGCTGGGTTGTGCATATACTATTTGTTCATATGGTGAAATTTAAATTTCATGCACATTTCCCAGTGGATCACCTTGCCCACCTAGTCGTATCTAGTCTTATACTTCTTCTGTGCTAATTTGCTGCATTCGCTTATTATGTGATTGATGGTTTCGTCTCTATCACCACATAGCCTACATTTTCTATTTTATTGCGTCTTATCTATTTTTGCTTTGATATGATTGGTTCTTATGGCGTTGTTTTGCGCTGCTATTAGGAGAGATTCTGTTTCTCTCTTAAAGCTTCCTTTTCTTAGCCACGTCTAGGTTTTGTCGTGTGAGATGTTGTTTATTAGTTGTTAAAACGCCCATAGAGTTGTTTTCTTCCTATTTTTGTTTATTATTATTATTATTATTATTTTGTTGTTGTTGTTGTTGCTGCTGCTGTTGTTGTTGTTGTTGTTGTTGTTGTTGTTGTTGTTGTTGTTGTTGTTGTTGTTGTTACTCCTTTACTGATTTCCTCGTAATTACTGAATTTAAAGTATTTTCCAAAGGAAATTAAGAAAGAAATTTCAAAGATTTAAAATTCAGTGCAGGTTAGTGGACTTGAAAAGTAAAGTAAAGGAAAATTCTTCTCTTCTATCTTTTTAAAACTTGATTCTTATAATAAGATGTGTAGAATATCTTCAGTGTTATAAAAAGCAATGATGATTTGCCATTTTAATTTATGTTAGCCTTTCAAAAATAAAGGATTAAGAAATAAGGCTAATTCACATTGAAAATAAACATCGTTTACAATATCCATTACTAGTTTATGTACCCACGATTATTGATATCCGAGAAGTCAGAGAGGTTATTAAAAACTTGAACGAGATGGCAAAATTCTTAACTAAATGTATTCTTCCTCATTCATAACAAATTCAAAATTTGTACAAATTTGCAAAATCTATATTAGTTCTGCTTTCCATCAATTTAAATATTAAGTAATTGTTCTGTGAAAAACCAACAACAAAAATTAATTACATTAACTAAGCTACCTTCCATTGTAAAAATATTTTCAAAACACAAAACACAAAAGTATTTATCCATAAAAGTCAGGCAATAAGGAATGTATCACATAGCCTTTTCAACGAGGATATGCTTCCAAAAACTACATATACTAAATTTTCTTTTTAAATGCAATGTGAGGGTATTATCTGGAATACGTGTCCCTAGTGTTTTGATAATTCACTTTGTGAGCTTTACCCAGGTGAGCATTAAAATCTATGAACACAGGCGTCATCAGCATAAGTTTAGAATCTGAAGCTGACTAAGAGGTACTATTTAAAGAAACCGATAGCATGAAATTTTGCCACGAAACTTTTCAATGATCGTTAGCAAAACAGTTGTGCAAGATATTTTTCACTGATCGAAAATCGATGGATTGCTGCTACAAGCTATTCTTGTGAGATAAACAAGTTCCCTGCCAGACTGCATTGCCGCGAGGTCTGGACTATAACCAGACGAGCTCAGCGGCCTCCACTCCATAAAGATCATTTTATAATAAATAGTCAGGTGTGGTTGCTTTCAATGTACACCTGAACAACTCCACTAGACGAATTTAACACAAAAGAATTACAAAAATAAATATTCCTCAAAAGAAATGCAAGCCAATCGTGGCTCACACCGCTGGTCTTTATAATTTTGAATTCCTTTGACCTGTAGATCAAAATTTTTAAACGTATTTTATTTAGTTCGAATTCAGAACCCTACTTATAGCTCTATAGGAATAAAATAAAACTGTCAAAACCAGAATTCGAGTAGTTTCTATATTTTGTCAAGATGCGTCAAACTGTTCCTTAGGCTGCGCAGTTATTCTCTCCTCAAATATCCTGCTATGTTCCTTTATATAGTTATGAAAATATGTCTAAACAAAATAATGACCTTAAAATTTGAAGAAAACATTTGTTACAGGGTCGGCGAATGTTGAAAAGTTATGTGTATTACATCTCTGACTTCCTTTTGTCCTTAATTTTTTTATAGTCAAGTAATTCCTCCTAAATATCATTTTTGCTAATTTCATTTGCTTCTCAAATCCTTATTTTTCATGATTTGATTGTTTTCTATTTCAAATATTTCGTGAAAGTTGCAAAATCATAGTTCATAGTAGAACAATTTATTTAGTAAACAATTTGATATTACAATATTGTTCCGAGCCAAACTAAACTAAACGGAAATAAATTTGGTGTTAGATAAGTTCCCTTTCTCTCAAGTAAATTCCAACAATTCCTTTCTTCTCTCTAGAGTCTATGGAGACGAATTTAATTAACAAATCTACTAATGAGAATAAAACATTTTCAACACAAAGATCTGATAGAAACAAAAGTCACAATAACCAAATATCTCATATTCTTACCAATAATAGTAATCATCAACTCTCGAGAAATAGATATTGAAAAAAGTTAAGTTTGGCACAAGGTTTCATTTACAGAGCAACAAATTTGAATCGACCAGAAAAGTGACGTTTAGAAAAACGTCGACCTTCTCTGTACAATTGGTGATTATTACAAGGCAATTAGATATATGCAAGCTTAAATTATGAAATATTTTCCTGAAATTTTATTATAAATTGAAAGTTGTTATTTTTATCTTGTTTGTTTTTTTATTTATTCATTTATTTGTTTATTTTAGAGGTGAGCTTTCAAACAGGCGTTTTCATTGTTTTCATTAACGAGCACAAATTTCCAGCTAACGTTTTCATTTCATTATCTAAAATAATCTCATCTTTTCTTCTGCCATTTTATGTATTTACTTTGAACACATCGCATTTTAGTCACCACAGATTAAATTCTCCGTTTAAAATTAAAGATATCAAAAGGATTAAAATGATATTAAAAATCAAAACTTTATTAGATACCGAAATTTTAATAACTGGTTAAAATTTTTATATAAAAACTAACAATACAAAACGATGTCACTAATCAGGCAAATAAAAGCCTTTTCCCTTTAAAATCTTTTCATATGTTTCAATCAATATGCTTAAACGTTCTTTATTGTTATCATTTATATTTATCATTGGGAAGATTATATAGGCAACCAAAAGACCAAATAATTAGAAAGACTTCCATAGACAACAAAAAAGTCGGATGTAAAGCTACCAAATTTTGTATTCCTCATCGAGAAAGAAGCGCTCAAAATTAAACATTATCAGGTTTATTGGTAGTTCTTCAAGATGGAGGGGCGAAATAATTATATTGCATTATAATCAAGTTCGGACAAAAAATGTTTAAATAGATAAATCTCTTATATCCTATACACATTTAGAATAATATTTCTCTAAAAAGATTCCTTGACAATTTTGACAATAGAATATCAATTTCATAACTCTACTTGGTAAATATCTTACTTGTTGTGTGTATTTACCTTATATATATATATATATATATATATATATATATATATATATATATATATATATATATATATATATATATATATATATATTACTGTTTGTAACTGTAACTATTTGCAGTCGAAAGACATCTTACCCGGCAGAGATGTTTACTTCAGCTAGTTTCGAATATAATTAATACTGTTGACATTCATATTTATTTTATTTCTATATTCTTGGGTTTTGAAACACAGTAATATGATAGAATAACAATTTACAAAGCTAACAATACTCTGCACATTTTACAATTATTAAAACGTCTTTCTCCCGATACACATGCGTTAAAGTCTTGACAAAACTCATAAAAATTTTAATAAAGTCTCAGTTTTTATTAGACAACAAAGTAAAAGAGATATAACTGAATTTAATGTTATCAACGGATTTATTTATTTATTTATTCATTTATTCTACAAAAGTAAATCACGCAATAAAATTTGCTACACATGTTTATATGAGTTGGGACTATAATTTTGTGTGTGCAGAAATTTTAATGTATCATTTGCTTCTTTTGTTCGGTTAATTCGATCATTTTTTCTTCTAAATTTCTAACCTTATTTAGGAATTGTCTCTCACTAGACATTAGACATTAGATTAAAGATCTTAAGTTTGAGATTAGTTTGTTTTGCTTTATTTTGTTTTTTGTTTTGGTTTGGTTTTGACTTTTATCGTTTGTCTTTTTTTTTTTGTTGCTTTTTTCTTTGGGTTTTTTGTTGTTGTTGTTGTTTGTTTTACTTAAACTATTTCTTTGCAAATTGAAAATGAAAACTGTTTTCAAGCTTTGTCTTATTTACTGGTCTAGGCTGTTAACCCAATCAAATACAAACTCTCGTCCTGACATAAAATAAAATTGTTTAACGGACACTCAAAATAGAAAAAAAACATAAAATGTAAAGAATTGATTCCTGTTTTGATATTAATTCTTACATACAGTGTATGGGTACCATTAAAATCGATGACGCAGAGTTGTACAGTTTGAAAACATTTTGTTTTGTATTAGCTTATTATTATCAAAAATATCAAATCAATTCATACTTCATTTAACGGCATATCTTTCCGCTTAAGGTTTTTATGCCAAACGATTAGGCAATCACGTTCATTGTAAGTTTATATTAACATTTTTTGCGTTGTTGTGTCTTCAGAGTTTTTTTGCGCGTGGCCCTATCGAATACGAATAATTTTTAAACGGATCTGCTAGACCTGTTGACGGGAGCCTGGCAAGTACTACCGTTTCCGGTCACAGAGGACCTGGAAGTAATGGCAATGAAAAGGTATTCCACACTCTTCAGAACAAGAACTTTACCATCAGACTCAGTTTAGTGTTATAGCCAGGACCTCCTCTTTTGGATGGGAGATATTATCCCTTCGCAGAGGATGCATTCAGTGTATTCTAGTTCCACCCCTCGACAAGGGAATGTTGTTTAAGAGGTGTTTACCCACGATTATACGATATCAGGTATATCATTCTAATTCAAATATTATACCAACAGATTGATTCAATTCCTGGAATCAAAACAAATACTATCTCTCTGGACCTGAGTGAACTTAGGATTAATGGCAATTAAACGATACTCCACTGGAGTCTAGCCTCACCAACCCAAAACACCTTTTTAGGAAGGGTCTAACATTATGCTGGGTATACAGTATGCGTATTTTAAGCCTCACTGGCAGGGCAGAAATCAATTCAAAGAATTCATTCACTCTTTTGAGCAGCAAAAAATTATATAAACTATCATCATTCACATTTGGGTTTAATATAAATGCTTAAAAAAACGTTGGTTGGTGTTCATATAATAATTTTATGTTACTGTTTATATTACTTCTCAGATGATTTATCTTAGGAAAAACGGAGACCTAACGTTATATTATAATATTTATAATATTATATTATAATATTTCCTTTTGAAAATAATAGAAGTCGGGCTTTTGTTAATTCTTGAATGGATGTTTTTTACAACACTTTTCCTCTTTTTTCTTACTATTATGATCTCTCTTTATATTAATTATAAATATTATCATTCTTGTCTTTTCTTCTTTACATTGTTATTCCTCTCTCTCTCTCTCTCTCTCTCTCTCTCTCTGTCTCTCTCTCTCTCTCTCTCTCTCTCTCGCTCTGAAATCTTGGCTTCTTTCTCTCTTTTCCTATATTTAGTTTCCTAACATCTTTCTACCTCTTCTTCCCTTGACTTTTAATTTTCCACTTTTCTTTAACCTTCTTTCGTCATTTACTCTTTTTCATTTTCCTTCCATTTCACTTTCTTTTGCTAATTCGCTTGTCCCCCCTCGTATTTTTACTTTTTACTTTCCACCCTGCGTCAAACTTGATTTTCTGAAAATTTTCTTAAACCATTCTTCTTTTTTTCTTTTTCCGTTTTTTTTTTTTTTTCGTTTTTTGTGGGGTTTTTTTTTTTTGGAGAGGAAGGATTGGTTCTTTCATTTTGCCTTATTCCTGTATTTTTCTCTACCAAACAAATCAAGTGTTAGTTTCCTGCTTCTTTTTATAAGTTTCCTTAAATACTGATAAATAAACGAATCATACAATGCAATAACGGCTTTCATATGTAATGACAGATAGCAGCATTATAACATGCAAAACTTGCAGATGCATTCCTCGTTGTTGTTTGTTTGTTTATTCGATTTCTTTTTTGTCTTTTTTCTTTCTTTGTTTTTTTTGTGTGTGTGTGTGTGTGTGTGTGTGTGTGTGTGTGTGTGTGTGTGTGTGTGTGTGTGTGTGTGTGTGTGTGTGTGTGTTGTTTTGTTTTGATTAGGATTTATTTTTGGTGTTTACTTGTTTTTTGTTGCGTTTTTTTTTTTCGGGGGGGGTCTGTTTGCTTGTTTGTTTGTTTGTTTGTTTGTTTGTTTGTTTGTTTGTTTGTTTGTTTTTTGTCTTGTTTTGTTTTTGATTTTGTTTGTTTGTTTGTTTTTACTTTTTTTTCTATTCAGTGGAAAGAGTGCCTCTCATTTTGCTTTTGGAGCGGATCATAAAAGAACGTTTTTCAAATGACAAGAATCACGCAATTTTCCCAATGGCAGTCACTTCAACCGGCAAGATATTTCTCGCTTGTTTGGCTTTTGTTTCAACTTTCCGTTTCACTTTTTTTATATATCAAACAGTTGATTATGCAATTTGATTTCTTTGTTTTATGCTCAAATTCAATATTTGTTATCAAGGCCCCAATTGAAGACACTTCTCTTCTGTCGACATCTTCAAAGTCAAAATGATTAGCACGAGAAATCAGGGTTATGGGTTGAGGAATAGGCTTCAGGTTGATACTTTACATTGGACAGGAAAAGTAAGGGGTTGAATGTTGAGTGGAAGAAAAGGATGGAAAAAATAGGAGGGGGCAAGTCTGCAGGCAAGCAATGCTTCAAGTCTATTTGAGTATCTCTAAATGAATTCTTCGAAAATTAAGATTAATGAAGTGCTAAAAGATGCCCTTGAGGAGTAGAAGTCCGAAAAGGCAGATATCAAAAGGCGGAAAAGATGTGTGAAGGAAGGCAGAGAAGTGTTTGGAGAGTAAAGAAGCAGAAGAAACAACATGGAAACAAGACAAAAAGAAAAGACAAAAATTTTAAAAATTAAAGGAAAGACAAAATATCAAAAAGAAAAAAATGGAAAGAAAAATAAAATAAAAATATACATAATAAAGAAAAGGAAAGAATGTTGTAAAGGATAGATGGAAAAAAGGGAATTAATTCAAAATAAAATTGAGGGTAGTAAAGGAAAAATCAAGTGAGAAAGATATAAGAAGATAAATAAAAAAAGAGTTTGGTGTAGAATAAAATAATATAAGGAAGTCTAAAAGAATGAAAGAACCGTAAAGTCTTTTTGGACTGGTGTTAAAGAATCCAGACCACTACGTTGGTGGAGTTGAGGGGTAACTAAAGTGAAAATTAATAGAAAAATGGGGATGAATATTCTTGTGAGAATAAATGACCAAAATGTCGAATGATTATAAAAGTTGAAATCAATCTCTAAGATTGTTCACCCAGACACATACACAAAAATGGTTCTCTCTCTCTCTGTCTCTTTTACTGCATACCTCCTCTAACGCTCTGTAACACGTACATAAATATATACAAGATACAAATAATCAGAAATGCATGACTTAGAATGATTCGATTTACTTAAATCAAGTCTATCACAAGGCCATTTTTAAGGTCACCTACCAACAGATATCGCTATTAATAATGCATCAGATCAGTTGAATTTTAATGACGTGTGAATGATATTCTTACAGACCTCGATATCGATTCACATTCTTCTGTTTTAGAGTTTGTATCAAAATTAATTGTAAATAGATTTGAGAATCCTTTTAATAATTAGTATTTAAAAGTTATCTCCTTTCGAAAATAATAATGATCCGGGTGAGTACAAGCGGAGACCTCACACTGTAATAATTCATTTACAAAATACATTAGGAATTTATTTGTTCTCTAAATTTTTAAGAATATCATGCTCAAATTTCTTGCACCGATGTTACATTTCGCATTGATACGGTAAAAAATTACAAATACAGATTCCTTATGATAAATGTTACATTTCGCATTGATACGGTAAAAAATTACAAATACAGATTCCTTATGATAAATGTTACATTTCGCATTGATACGGTAAAAAATTACAAATACAGATTCCTTATGATAAATGTTACATTTCGCATTGATACGGTAAAAAATTACAAATACAGATTCCTTATGATAAATGTTACATTTCGAATTGATACGGTAAAAAATTACAAATACAGATTCCTTATGATAAATGTTACATTTCGCATTGATACGGTAAAAAATTACAAATACAGATTCCTTATGATAAATGTTACATTTCGCATTGATACGGTAAAAAATTACAAATACAGATTCCTTATGATAAATGTTACATTTCGCATTGATACGGTAAAAAATTACAAATACAGATTCCTTATGATAAATGTTACATTTCGCATTGATACGGTAAAAAATTACAAATACAGATTCCTTATGATAAATGTTACATTTCGCATTGATACGGTAAAAAATTACAAATACAGATTCCTTATGATAAATGTTACATTTCGCATTGATACGGTAAAAAATTACAAATACAGATTCCTTATGATAAATGTTACATTTCGCATTGATACGGTAAAAAATTACAAATACAGATTCCTTATGATAAATGATACATTTCGAATTGATACGGTAAAAAATTACAAATACAGATTCCTTATGATAAATGTTACATTTCGCATTGATACGGTAAAAAATTACAAATACAGATTCCTTATGATAAATGTTACATTTCGAATTGATACGGTAAAAAATTACAAATACAGATTCCTTATGATAAATGTTACATTTCGCATTGATACGGTAAAAAATTACAAATACAGATTCCTTATGATAAATGTTAGCAGCAATGAAGATTTATAATAATGAACGGAGAAAATACTTTGGTAGACATTTTAGTCTACCAAAGAATCTTCAAATACTTTTGACCTGTCTAAGACGAGATCAAAATTTGTTAACTGGATTTGATCACTCACAACGAGGCTCAATTATTTATTTGGGAAGGGACATTAGGGAAATGAGTTTAAAAACAAACAACTACAGCAATTAACTAGCAAGTTTTCTAGTTACATCATATTCTGTATGACTTACTAAACAAGGAATTTTAAGCTTAGCTACACAGTTAAAATAACCCAATTGACCTAAGTCTCAGGAAACTGGTTTTATTTCGAGAAAAGTGAAATAAAATACTTGTCAAGTTAAATTAATCATTTAATTAGTATTTGTCTGGTAAAGAACTTAGATCAGTCAATATTCGTTCGTGCTAAATTTGATATCAAGACTTATATATACATATACATACACACACACACACACACATATATATATATATATATATATATATATAAGCATACAAACGTTCGGATTACAACACTCAATTATTTTTCAATTTGGTGCTATTAAACGTTTTTAAAGACACTTCAATAATTTGAAATTAGAAAATAATTTTAATCTTTTTTTTTTCTGAAGACGTAGAGTTAAGTAGAAAAATCGACCTTTAAAAGTTAATGACAATGTGTTTTGGGATTAAAATATAATGTATTGGGGTGATTTCGATAAACGAAATCCCCTTTGTGTAATAGTGGATTGGCTTCAGCTATCATTCTTCTAATTTGAGTCAATGGTCTTTCAACTTTTTCCTACCCTGTCAACTAAACGTGTGAAATTATTATTCTGACACGAGAAATTATTTGACAGTTTTGAAGGCCAGTTGCAAATCCACATCTTGAATTTAAAAACATCGTTAACATTCGACGTCTGCAATTCCTATAACTTATGTTCGGATTCTCTTTCTCTCTCTCTCTCTCTCTCTCTCACCCCATCTCTCTCTCTCTCTCTCTATCTATCTATCTATCTATCTAAATTTGGTTATATATATATATATATATATATATATATATAATGTATGCGTGTGTATGTGTATACATAGGTGCGAGGCCGATAAATATATCGATCCAACAAACTTTTAGAAATGAGTAATGTGACTCAAACAAGGCAAAAATAAAAAAGGCAAGAGGGTAAATTTAAATGCCAACTTATTTGGCAGATAATTACAAGAACGGAAATTTGAATGAAGTTCATGTTGCGTCGAAAGTGTTGACTCGACTCTCTAATGGTTTTTGGCAACAGCAAATCTAAATGATCTTGAGCAGGTCGTTGGTACAGCTATGTAGCCAGGTATCTGTAGATAACCGGAGAGTCTTACCTGTCGGATTTCAAAAGCAACCTAATTGACGTCCCGATCGTTGATTCGGCAGTTAACCAAGGTTTAGTCGATGTTAAATTCGAACGAGTTGATGAAATGTCGGTTCAAGCGGTGTTGTTAGCTTATGGACTGAAGTGGTGAAGCTAGCAGCTCGAAGGCCGGGTCATATGGCCAGAGTTGCTCTTGCGTCGATGCTCTGCTGATAAAGTCGACGGTAGTCCAAACGATGTCGTCTGCTCGTGGATTGGTTCATTGATCCGAGTGTTCGCTGCATCTGGCTGGCTGCTAGGTCATCTTACTTGTGATGTTGATGAGAAAGCTGTCTACTACCTTCGAAGGGCAGTAATGAGGAGATAAGATCTGTAGTAATCCTGAAACGGACTGTAAAATTAAAGAAAGGCCTGTATTTCTGAAAAAGACGCTTCAGAAAAACAGGCTGGGCTGCTGTCTTCACAGCTCGCGACCGGAAAAAAGTGGTGATATTGTCAGATTATCGGGGTGGGGTGGAAGAAGACAGAAGGCAGGAACTGCTGGACACGCGACACTCTGGATCCTCTTCGCCCGAGGTCCGCTGGGCCAATTCTGTCTAGTCTGATTTTTTGGTTGCTGTTTCTACTGAGACTGGGTTACAACAGCGCAATGGATTCTGTTCCTTAACTTCCGGTTTATAAGAAAGTATGAGCGGCTATCAAAATTGCATCGCCAAAATAATTGATGTTAACGTGAGTTTTTATTTACATAGCAATATTCAGCTTTAAAAATGAAATTCAGATAAATAACTGAACTGGAATCAGACATTTAACTATAGCGAGAGTACGTTTTCTTTTCCATTAGTCGTTCTTGCCAAAAGCGCTTCAAAGAAACCTGCTGCCTTTTTTGTGACAAAAATTTACATTAACGATCGGAATACTCAAAACGCTGATTGTTTATGAAAAATATCAGGTTTCGTAAGCATTGTGCTGCAATTAATGTCACCTCTCCAAGAATATTTTATCTCAAGTAACACCAGCAACTTTTACGAGTATGTAGATGGGTACATATATTTGCATGTACATGTATGGATGTAAACCAGAAGAAATTGATAAAAAAATATGTTTAAAAAAAAAAGAAAAAATATAAATTATCCACTAAATAAATCAAAATTTCCCTCTACCATATAATTACGTCCAGGTGTAGCATCTTAAAGAAAGAGATCAGAGATCTGTCCAAGTTTATTTTCTTTGGCACATCAACGGCTAAATCCCCATCCCGGGGTTAATACGGATAATTGGCCAATAAAGTAAGAAAATGAAAAGAGAAAAAATACCTTTAACATTTTACAGAAACAGACATGTTGAGATTCGGGAAAAATACTGACTACCACTATTATCCTCATTTTTATACGTTGCAAAAATAATCTCTGATAAAAAGGCGCGCATAAAATCAGAACAAACGACTATTTTATTGAAGTAACGATGGTAATTCGCATCCATGCGCTCGAAGAAGATACCCTTACTTCCGGTCATCAATTCTTCCTCTACAATATAACATCCACAGAGAGATATATTTATCTGCACATTGACATTGAAATTTCCCCTGTCTCTCTGCCTCTCAGTCTCTCTGTCTCTCTTCACCTCTATCTTTCATATATATATATATATATATATACTTTGTAATTTTATATTTAGTCATATGTTAATACATTTTCATACATATTATGTTGATAATATAAAATTATGCATACATTAAATCTATGTTCTCTGTTCTATGTTCTGCAATTAAACCTGCATGTATCATACTAGCATCTCCCATATGTCTGTATGAAGGATAATTGGTGCAAAGTGCTTCTCTTTTTTACATGTCTGCATCGAACGACACTAATTGTCCTTAATATGTGAGAGTTTTATGTCGAATTGCTCTTGTTATTGGCAACATACCTCTTCTCAAAATTTGTAGTTTTATGAAATGTGTGTGTGTGTGTGTGTGTGTGTGTGTGTGTGTGTGTGTGTGTGTGTGTGTGTGTGTGTGTGTGTGATGATAGGTGTGGTATTCAGAGATCTTGTTGCAGACTGCTTTCTTACTCAGTAATATTAGATTGAAGAACACAACCCCACACCCTCATGTACAAATTATGTTGTTGCTAGAACTGATTTCTATGGTTTGGTTTGGTTTGGTTTTTTTTTTAATTACATTGCAGTCTTCGTGGGTTAGTTTATGCCAAAGCCATCTTTGAAGAAGTATCAGTGATACTATTTAACTCATAACATTGGATATAAGTGGGTTCGTACCTTAATACTCTTAATACCAAGGATATTAGTCCAAAAATAAACGTAATAGGGCGACTGGAGTTCGAACTCGTTGACAACTATATCGCAGTAAGAACAACTCGTTTCTACAGTGGTCAATATCAAAGTTAGGGCTACTCATACGTTGTAAAACCTAAAAACCTCGATTAAAAATATCACTTAAAACGAATTAACACTGGATTTCATACATAAAAACTTTGCATTACTGTCAGTTTCATGAGATTTTCCCGCTTATCTGTGTTTGTTTTCTAAAGTTAAATTTTCTTTTGATTTATATCTTGTAAGCGTCGATACCATCATCTCTTCACAAATAAAATTAGAGGCGGTGATTTTGACTTTAACAGCCTACAAAATACAAATATCAATCATAAGTATTAATATATAAGTATATTGAGTATAATGTAATGAACAAATCACTTATTTTTCAATTTGGTGTTCATAAATATAAAATATGCTTGTTTATATGTCTAGATTTACTTATCAATTCAGGGGGGGGTATTTAGGAAAAAGTACTTATTTTCTCCAAACAACAAGTTCCCTGTTTTTTGTTTTTGTTTTATTTTGTTTTTTGTTGTTGTTGCAGTTGGATATTTTTCCTTGGCATGAAAAAAATTTATTACACCTGTTACTCTTATGTTGGTCTACTATTTTATAGTTGCAGTCATTTTTGCGACATTAAATAAGAATTCGCTTAATATCAAGGCTTTTCTGAAGTACCATATGTCCTCAGCTGCTTTGTGTCGAAAGTTTTCACAATGTTCCTATTCTAGTCGATTTGTGCCTATCTCTTCCTTAATTCACGTACACCGGAAATGAAATTTTCATTGTATCATGTTAAATCCAGGTGAATAATATTCAACACTAGTACAATCCAAAGTAAGCTAATTATGCTGAAAAAGATTTATTGTACAAAGTAAATACTTTTTTCCTCATTAAGTTTATTTATATAAATCGGACTTATGAATCGGACTTATTTATATAAATCGGACTTATGAATCGGACTTATAAAGCGTGAAAGTATTCAACAAACTCCAGATTTTGATTTCCCTTTTATTATTCTCAAAAGGCAACGGATTGTAAACGAAAGAAAAAGCGATGCCTTAACAATTGACTCACCAGGAGCTGCCTTTAGATATTGTCAAATACTTTCGTTTTAGTTACTACATTATTTTATGCCGGCAGTTGTCATCCGTACTAAGGAGTTAATGAAAGATCTGCGTAAGACCGTGGATTTGAAATGTACGTGACCAGAGATAAAGATGGCAGAAAAGAAGTTGAGCGTCCTCATTTACTCAGTTTGTGTTATTGGGTGGTGATAATACTGGTGACCGTCTAGTGTTTTTCATATGTCAGTCTAATTTTCTGCTATCTGTACGGACACCTGAAAAGATAGGCAGAAATTCGAGAAATGGTTTGAACGTAGGGATCAATGTCGAAGCTATTTGTCACTTGAACGTGTCCTAACGTTATCCACGCCTTACTGGTTGATTTCCAGTATAGGGGCGAAATCTGGATCGTTTTAAAAAATTGGACTTCTTCACGACTCTCGAAGATGTTAAATAGCATGACTGGTGGGTTCAGCATTAACGATGTTAACAACACAAACCAAAGGGAAAGCTGATTGAGTCGGAAATAGCAATAATTCAACACATCTATTATTTGCTTCCACCGAACCACAACCCTTTCCGTAACCACAATTTGCGTTAGAAGGTAGTTCAACGGAAATAACATTTGATACTGTCATAGTAAATTTTCGCCTACTATGCGGGTGGTCACGTTGTGTTTGCACCTGTGGGCGATTAGTTGTCATTAATCTCTCACTTATTTGAAACACATATCCGTATTTATATTTGGATAGAAGAACCGTTTCAATTACTTAAGGAGTATCATCATTTAGATAAAACTTTTTTTCAGGTTCTGCATTTATTCTTCATAATGTTTTTTTAATCAGTTTTATGATTTTGTGAAGAATTAATGTTTCGCCTTTTCTTTTTTCATTGAATCAGTTATTTTGGTAAATTGCGTTCCAGCTAGTTGTTGTGATATCAGTTGTAAAAAGAAAGGAGATTGTTTGGGGGTGCAAAAAATGATAACGGCGATCGAATTTCAAATCTCATCTGAGGCTGTTTGCCTTCACCTCCAATTAATACTCTTGGGAACCCTATAAATCTATCTCTTCTCCTCCCATTAATGACTAAAATAGTAAGGCATACAAGCTCTCTAATCTTGGTGGCCAGCCAGAATAACTCTGAAATCTAGGCGATTCAATATTGTCTCCAACCTCGTACTCTTAATCCCTGCGACAACAATGTGCCAAGATTTATTGACCCATGCCTTGCGTGGAAAGGGAGTAGTTGCTGTATGCAATACTGTCTAAATAGGCGCCAAAAACTGGCACTGGTCTATGATCTTGAAACACTTATACATCTTGTCTGCACCATTTAAGTACATTTTCATTGTGATTTAGCTAATTCCTACTTTCTTTATTACTTAACATTTAATGATTTGTTTAAAAAAATTATCAAAGCTTGTTGTCAATTGATGTTTTTATCCCGTATTCTGCAATCTCTCTTGTTACGTAGAATCTATTATTTGTTTATTTGTTCAATTTATTTTTATTACTGACTTATTCTTTACGAGCTAATGCATCCATCTACCCTGAGTAAGTGATGAAAACGTGTAATCAAAATGGTTAAAATGAGAATTGAATGTATCGCTAATACTGATGAAGACTTGTAGTTTTCATAAAAAGTAATAGATGCATAACCAGTGGATATTTTGTCCAAGAAAGTTATAAAGTATGTAAACAAAAATTATTACATCCACAACCTAATTTAGATAATATATTTTTTATAAACTTTTTAGTCTTGTTCCCGATGAAGATACACTGCATGGCTGCAATAGACAAGAAATATTTCATAGTTACGGAGTTCCACATACCTTCTTACAGCAAATGGAAACAAATGAAATGAATAACTAAGGTATAAAATATTTCAGTAGCTATTAGCTTTTTATTTCACAAAATTTTGCATAGATTTACTTTTTTTTTAAGTTTAAGTGAGCGACAGTTAAGACATTTGCCAATTTAAACATTACTTTTTCTTTTTGTTCGAATTGTTAATCCTAAGCAGTAAAGCTACACGATTGTTTTACATATCCATCTGCATAGTCTACGTCTGTTTCTGTATGATATCGTCTGCTTCTTGCTTTTTTGAGAGTAAAGATATTTTCTTTTATTAGATCCAACGACGTTCGAAGTAGGAATTCAATACTGATTATAAACAATTATGAGGAAAATGTATCTCTTTGCAAAATTCCCGTGTTTGTCCAAGAAGTCTGCATCATCAGGTGAAAGAAACCTCAACTTTCGTTTTTATATAGAATCATTATAAGTGTAACAGTTTCTTTGCTTGTATCATTTGCTCCAACTTCCCCTCTATATGGAATTTGAATGCCTTTGAGAAATCCACAAACAATAGTGCTACCTCAAGATTTTTTGCACCTACTCCTTCGATAATTTGACGGATAGTTAGAATCTGTGAAGTTATGGATCGACTTCGGAAACCATTCTGATTTTTCCCTAAGAATTTTCTTAATTTCAGGTTTGATACCGTTAAGAAGCAAAGCATTATTTCAACCTTATCAGCTATAGCAGAAAGAGTTATACCTTTGTAGTTCTTAGGGATTCCAAGCTCACCTTTCTTGAGGCGGGGATGCAGCTTTTTATCCATTTCTCTTTTGTATTTTTTATAGTTTGTGATTAAATCGCTTTGACTTTCATACTTCTGGAGATATTTTGTCGCGGCCAGCAGCTTTTCTGCTTTTAATTTTTGTCTGTACTATGTTGAGTTCTTCTTGAGTAAACTGTCCTAGTTTGATGTTTAGTAGCCAATTAATGATTTTTGATTGGTTTATCAGTAACTTCAGGGGAGTTTCCAAGCAAGTTCCACCTCTGCATTCTGTCTTCTTGGCTGGCAGCTTTTAGTTTTGCTCTCGAGGTTCTCTTCCTTCCGATCACTTCTTTTATTGTCTGCCATACTATTCGTAATTGTTTATCTTATACTGAATTCCAGATTTTATTCATTTGGCCTTGGATGTATATGTTAGTTATCTCAGGACTTTCTTATGTTTCTGAGCCTTGGCATTTGTTGGGTTTCTTTTATTTACAAAGGATGCTAGTTTAATGTTATCTCGTTTTTTCTTAAATACTAGTGACTCCCATAGAACTCTACATTTGACTCTGGGCTGCTTCCATGAGGGCAGTGACGAAGTTTTTATATTTATCCTTTGGGTTGTGTCTTTCTGATATCTCCTGAAGAGTGTGAAAGCTGTTTCTTAAATTTACCGTATATGTATTGCTAATATCTCTATTAGTAAGAGTGGACCAGTTGTTACATGTGGATTTGACTGTTTGCTTCTAATTTCTGCATAGACTCAGGCATAAATTTGTCGTAACTATTCTATAATCGGAAGACACTCTTTCAAAGGAGGAGTATGCCTCACAGTTCAGAACGCTATTTATCCATTTCTTTTTTATGAATATATAATCTAATTGTACTTTAACGTTATTTGGGTATATGTAGATCCATAGTTTTCCCTTTCTTTTATAGAATTTAGTATTTTGGCATGCTTGTCTGTTCTCAAGTGTAATGTCTGTTAGATAATCCTTATTTCTGTTTGACGAGTTGTGTTAATAGAATTTCTTATTTTCGTCTTTGCCTATACGATCATTCGTATCTTCATTGATGATTAGAATGTTGTGTTTGGGAATGTATCAAACAAGGAAAGATAGCTCATGGTAAAAGTTGATGATGTCCGTCTGATCACTGATGTTGGTGGGACTGTTGCAAGAGTCGATTGTAGTACAGAAATTTCTTGATAGTTTCGTCTCTATCACCACATAACCTACATTTACTATTTTGTTGCGTCTATTTTTGCTTTCATATAATTAGTCCTTATGACGTTGTTTTGTGCTACTATTAGAAGAGCTTTTGTTTCTCTCTTAAGGTTTTCTTTTCTTAGCCACGTCCCAGTTTTCTCGAGTGAGATGTCGCTTGTTTGTGGCTTGAAATTTCCATACAGCTGTTTTTCTTCCCATTTTTATTTTCTAGTTACATTTGTTCTGTTGATGCTTGTGTTTTCTGAATTGTTTCTGGTGGCTGTAATTAGTCTTCCTCCGCGCTTTTCCATGTAGTTTTCGAGTCGTTGTATCGATGCAACAAAGCTATCCTCAATGCTTGCAAGTCCTCTTCCTCCTTCTTTTCTGGACTATTATAGTCTGTCAACGTTATCTCAGGTTTGCAAGGCCTTATTCATCGTCATTAGTTCTCCTGTCCCTCAGGTCCACTCGCGGCATCCTTTCTGTTCCTCGGGGAACAGTTCGCGATCTATCAATGCATTGTAAATGTTCTCCCTAATTTGTGCCGTTAGTATTTTACACATTATCGGTAGGCATGTTATGGGTTTATAGTTATTTGGGGCGGTTCATTCCATGGGGTTTTTTTTGGATCAGAGTTGTCATTCCTTTGGTTATCCATTCGGGTATTTCAGTTTTCTGTTGGCATCTATACATTTCGATTGTCAGTCTGTCATGGATATTATTATTATTATTATTATTATTATTATTATTATTATTATTATTACTATCATTATTATTATTCCTTTACCACAACCTCTACAATTACCATAAAAAATGATGATATAAAAAAGGGGTTAAATGAACATTAGAATTCGAGACGCTTCAAGTAAATAAATTTGAAAATAAATGTCAGTGACGATTAATGAATAATATAGTTCAACTAATATATATAGTCATCGATAATCTATCTAAAAACGTACTAAATAAATAAATTTACCATCACTTAATTTCGTATTTTAATGTACTGTTAAAATGTGTGCTGTAACTCTTCTGAAATATAGTCTGTGCAAGTTTAAAAGACCAAAAGAAACAGCAGATAGTTATGTACAAAATCTATATATCTCTCTTTAAATAATGTTAAAATATATAAGAATAAATAAATAAATAAATAAAGCTCGATCAATTGCACCAAATTTATTATTAAATTGAATATAATATTGTTTATTTTCACAAGATAAATTTATCTAAGTTGCATTTTTTTTAAATAAAGCAATTTATGTATCGATTTTATATCGTAAGAAAAACAAATACTAATCATAAATTTGTACATAATCAAAATATATATAATTTATATATAATTTTAGATGAATAAAGAATATGATGCAAAGGATAAGATAGATAATCATATATAAGAACTCTTTTTAATCAATAAATTGGCAAGAGTTTATTTGAATTTCCTTTATAGACAGTCAAGGGATTCGATGTAGAACTATGGATATAAAATTTTAACTTTTAAAATTGTTTACTTAAATGTAAATAATTCGTAATTTTTCTGAAGTTTCTCAATTTAAGTTATGCACAATTGGTTCGGTTAGGTTATTTGGTTTAAAGGCGTATCAACCCTGGAAGCTTATTTAAAGCCAAATCCTGTTTATATAAATGCATGATTTGTGAGTGAATAGTTTGTTGGAAACTTTATTTCAAAACAAATTAGAGCTAATTTGTTTGCATGCGTTTAAATGTTTTCAGGTGTTGCTATCAAACATGAATAATTCTATCTACCATTAACCTTATCTAATTTAATCATTGTTTACAAACAGTTAAAAATATTAATCCTTTGCTGGCGCATAGTTAAATAGTTTCAAGTATTGCTATCTAACACTAATAATTCTGCTGAATATTAATCCTTTCTTGGCACAGGGGAGTTCCCGCGGCTTTATAGCAAAAGTTCTCGACGACAGTCCCGAAGTAAGAGAGTTCGAACTCCAATCACGCAATTACATTCACTTTCGGGTTAATGCTCATGGGAAAGGTATGAACCCTTCTTATACCCGCAGCTATGGGTTAATAACATCACTGCTGTTCAGCAACAAGGATGGCTTTGTTATTAAATAACCCAAGAAGGCTGATATGTCATTAAAAACAAAAACTCTAAGAAGTAGTAGCGGACAAATGTGTGACTAAATTAAAACAATAATTTATAAATTAATAAATTCTATTTCTTTAATTTGAGTGAAAAGTTAATTGAAAAACACAAATTACAAAATCTTTTCTTTAAGAAAAGATATTATTCAGAGTGTAAATATTTAAAAAGAGAAAGTAAAGATTCATGAGGGAAATTTAGCAGTTTTGTTTAGCCTTAATCTTGATGGATATATTATGTGTATGTATCATGTCTGTGTGTGAATGTATCACTATGTAACAGAAAAACAACGTAATGACGCTAGTGTCAGTTTGTATGCAAAATAAAACAACGAGCTGGCGAAGATATTTTTGTAACACCAGCACTAATAGATCTATTTAAACAATGACATATTCGTCCAATTTAAGATAATTAAGTGATATTGATATCCAATGTATACTTGAAGGAACAGAATGTTAAAATCTTCATTCAAAATAAATGAAACGAAAAAAATTCTGAGCTGGTCACTGAATAAATTTGTGAAACCTACTGGAGAAATGTTTATTTCTTCGCTTATTTATAAGTTTGAAGTAGGCACGAAATTAGTTAAAAAATGTTGATGATTTATCTGATTCTAATTGGTTTTAAAATGTATTTTTAACATTCTAAAAGGGAACAGATTTCTTAAATTATTTTTGGTTTTGATCCTTCAAATTTTTCGTGCCCAAACCAATTTGTTGTCTGGAAACATCAAAGAAATTTTAAAAGTTGCGCGTACACGTTGATTAGTCAATACAGGCGAAACTACAGATACAAAAATTACAGCTTACACCAAAATTGGCATTCTTTTTTTTTTTTTAGTATGGAAATCAATTGATTTGTTTGTATGCATTTAAATGGTTTCATTTAATGTTATGTAACACAAATAATTCTATTTATTGAATGGTTTCAAGTATTGCGATCTAATACTAATAATTCTATATAACCTATATCATTTGTTTGCACAGTTACAAGCATTGGTATTTAACAACAATAATTCTATTTATCAAGTTATCTACTGTATTTATAATTCAATTTATCAATTTACCTTATACGGATATGTTACTTGCAGTTTTATTGTTTCAAATAACTTATGATAATAATCCCTAGTAAAAGACTGAAAAGTTCTACTAGGCCCATAGATAGAACTCTAATAGGTACTATTACACCGGGTCAGAGTGAATCTGAGAGTGATAGTAATGAAATAGTAATCTACATTCCCAAAACTCCAAGACTAGAGCCTGTCAATCAAATAGAATTTAGTGTCATACCCAGAATACAAGATAGTTTCAAGTATTGCTATCAAATGCTAATAATTCTATTCAACATTATTCATTCGTTTGCACAATGGTTACAAGTATTGCTATCTGATACTAATAATTCAATTTAATATCCATCACAATTAAATGGTTCCAAGTATAGTTGATGATTAAATAGCTTTATTTGAAGTATAGCTGGGACCCTAATCGGTTCTACTACTCCGGTCAAAGTGAAGGTGGGAGTAATGGCAATGAAGATTTACTCCACATTCCTCAAAGCTCAAGGAATGGAGCCTCACTATCAGATGGTTTAGTATCTTATCAAGAACACACGTTGGTAGGGATGTTCCCCTTCAACAGAAGTGCAATCGGTGTATAATACAGTCCCAGCCGACTGAGAGGTGCACAATTGGTTACATTTTTCTATAACATGTCTCTAACATTTTGTTATAACATAGATCTATAACATTTTGCTATAACATGATAACTGCTTATTGTTAAAGACGTTCTTTCGACGGTAACCCTGCTTTCTCCATAAGAAACAAAACCTTTTTTAATCTTCCCTTGGGATCCAGTAAATACCCATTCACTACATGTGACAGCTTTACATCAACCCATTCAGCTGGATTACCGATAAGAGATAGACAAACACTTCCCAATTATTAATATAGATTGCGAATCGGTTTATTTTAACTCATTTCTTAAGATTCATTGCTTAAGTAATTGTTTCATTTTTTTCTGTAACTCATGAACTTGGTGAACTCTTACCAAACGATACAGAGTAATCAGCATATATACAATCGTCTGCAATATTTATCAACTTGATTTTTTTAGTTTCTCCATAGAAATAGCATTTATCCCAAATTTGTGTTGTTCAACTCTGTAAACTATACGATGAAAAATGAATGCTTATCTCTTTTCCTTCGTGTAGTTTTCATGCCTTTCTCGACTTTTCTAATTATCTTACATTATAGAATACATCTGTAGCATTTGAGTCGTTAAGCAATAAGAGTTCATCAATTATAGAGATCATTCCATACGCCTGATTTAATTATCAGACAGATATATATCATTTTATGTATCGGAGACCTGGTTCTGTATTTCATGCCAGAAATCAACCTCTCCACACATTGAGAACACAGTTTCTAATTGAATACAAAGTTTACCTAGACCTATAATAAATTCAATAAGCATTTTATCCGTGTGTATTCATGCGTGAATGCAAGGAGTTGCTGGAAAGTGCTCAGCCTAACCAAGAAGAAGATGAACAAGAACCCTAAAACTTACATGTAATTCCACGTATTCATCCCATGTTTCATTACCCTTGGCACATTGTTGCTGAAATTTCTTTAACGCTTCCAAAATATTCAATAGACATTAAAAAAAAACGTCCCTTCCTTTCTTCACTTGTCCGAGAACTTTTCACCACTTCCTCATATGTACATGTATATGAGTGTGTATATACGCGTTTGTATGTGTGTGTGTGTGTGTGTGTTTATATATAAGTAAAGTAAAGTTGGCGACCATAGTCGAGGGCAACCTGAAGGCTCCCTTTTCAATAGCTACTACACCGAGATGTAGGGAAGGGTACTACTCCTTTCCTTAGATTGCTCCACTTCATCCTTGATACGTACCTTATAATGCCGAGTGTTAAGCAAGGAGATATCAAGTACCATTTTCTGAGTCTTTGGTATGACTCAACCTGGGATTGAACCCCGGTCTCGCGGGCCATTGGCGAACACTAACCAATATGCCAATGGGCCGGTTTTTAGCCATTCTTTCACTATTTATAATTGTTCTATTCATTTTTTGATAAATTGCATATATAGAAGCTTAATACATGATATCCATTGTCATTATCCCTTTCGAGAGTCAATTTTCAAATAGATAAGACAAAACATCTCAGTAATACGCCTTTACAGTGTTTGGAGATAGATAGATAGATAGATAGATAGATAGATAGATAGATAGAAGGTTATTCTATTCAATACCATAATAATTAGTCTGGAATCAACAACAAAAGAAAACATTCTCTTGGGTTATTTTTCCAGAATGACTAATAGACAATTAAAATATCTCATCAAAATGCTAAACAATAAAGTGTGAACCGCCTCAACTCCATCATCAATGGCTCACAATTAACAGTTACTGATTTTCACTCAGATGAATTTACTTCACTACAATTGAATGTAATATAAAATACATATATTCTTTTTATACCTTGAAGTATATTTTATTAGTTTTATTCTCGTAATGAATAATTTTCACTTACTCTTCACTTAATATGTTCGCTAAAATGTCATCCCTTTATGACATAAACAGGATGAAGCTATCTTCGATGTTCTCAATTTGGGTTTCTATGACAACTCTTCAAAATGTATAAATCAAATTTTCCACTTAATCTACTTCCGTCAAAGTTTCATTTGTAACGTTCTTCTAAAAAGAATCGGGAATGATTGCTAAGATTTTTTCAAGTGTTTCTCTATTGTTTCATTTTGTTGATGTACAGTTTATTTCGATAATAGTGTAATTCACGAAGTAAATAGTTCGTTGAAAGAATGTTGTAAGAAATAGTTCGTTGAAAGAATAGTTGAAAGAAATGTTGTAAAAATATTCCTTTTTATTCCATTTCTAGTCTTCATATTTAAACTCGTTTATCAGTAATTTCTATTTTAACCTGATTATTATCAATTTCAGACTGTTCACATCTCTTCCCATTTCCACATATTGATCGAGTTTAGCCTCTCTCTGTCTCTGTCTCTCTGTCTCTCTGTCTCTCTGTCTGTCTCTCTCTCTCTCTCTCTCTCTCTCTCTCTCTCTCTCTCTCTTACCTTTTCTTGACTTATAATTCTCTTTCTAGATTACTTTTCCTTAGCCCGTATTCATCTGCTTTTTTCTTTTATGTGATTAACGTTTTCTTGACCTGCCATTATTGGTCATTTTCTTTTAATTAATCACCTTTTCTTAGCCTCTCTCTCTCTCTCTCTCTCTCTCTCTCTCTCTCTCTCTCTCTATCTCTCTATCTCTCCAATCGTCTGCTAACTCTGACTGCGTGGGTGTGTTTCTACGCCTCTACGTATCAAAATCCTAAAGTGTACGTGTCTATGTTCATTGTCTGTCCACGTTTGCTTGTGTTTCTTTTCTTATAAGTGTGTGTGTGTGTGTGTGTGTGTGTGCGCGCGTGCGCGTTATCTAATTTGTTCTTGTCACTGATAAGCTTGTCACAAATAATAAGAAACGAATATCTAAAGGGGCGATTACTTTTAATGAAACAATTTCATTGTTTTGCCTTCCAATTACAGAGTGACACCAAAAAATCCGCAGTTTCACAACAATTCTGATCACGAACAGACCTTTCTAGTTAGCATTTATGAAATCACACTCTTTCTATTGTTTGCATCAGTTAACATGTTTGTCTCGTTGATTTTCAAGCGAATATCTTATGTTTACTTTATAATAAAGAAAACAAGACATTTGTTTGTGTCTCTTCTTTGTGCAAATGGAATGTATATAGTTTTTTTTTTCATGAATCGCTTAAAAATATCACGAACTTAGTTGAACAAAAAAATTTTAAAAATCACCAATGAGAACTGTGTAATTAATTTACCAGCGAATTTTTTAACGTGTATTTCAACTACTTTTGTGTTCCAGTTTTTTTATTTGTTTTTTGTCTTTTCGAATGTGATCAATTTAAAATCCCCGATAACCACGTACTATGAATATCAGTATAGTTGTACCAACAATACTTTCGTAACTTTCGTTACTAGGATTCGTGCTTGCTCAACCTCAGTTGAATATTATTATTCAAAAGTTTCTGAAATTCATTGCCAGAATCTTTTTAGACGAGTTATTTTCCATAATTTATTTCATGTTGGACTGATTATTTCACTCGTCTGCGTTGTCCTACGTTCATAACGTTTCGGGTGTGTGTACTCTCCAGTCCTTTTCCGGTTTATTTTTGTTTAGAACACGCGAATCAGAGGGACTTCATAATGACTAACTGACTGCGGAAACATTGTGAACAAATAACAAAATAGATTAGAAAAACACGTAAAATGCATTCCAGAAAACTGTCAAACATTTTGATGACATTTATACAGTACGTATGAGATTACTATAAACTACGTAAAAAATTGTACATTGATGAGAAATATAAAATAATATTATACAAATATTTCAGGGATTAAGCGAATGTTCTTTCACAATAAAGCATCAAGAATAGATCAAACTTTTTAACAATCATTGTGTTATACAGGGACTCCTCACAGGGTATAATAGATAACTAACAAGTCAATTAGGTTCTCACAGAGTGCCTTATACATCTTGACTTGTGTTAAACTCAGAGCAAATTGTATCTGAGTGAGTGATCAAGATCAAGAATATTTCTGTCTCTTGAGAGATTCGCTCAACGTAAGGTATGGATCAAGGGTAAGTGGCGCAACCCAGGGAAAGGAATTTAATAATGCTAATAGTAAAAATGGCAGAAGAGATTACATTGCGTTTAAGAAAATCCAGGATTTTCAGCTTTGACTTTAAACATTATTAATCAATTCGCCTTCAATATCCTTTCAAAGGCGTTCTGTTTACATGCATCAGACTAGTGAAAAATGTGTATTTGTAGTCGAACATATACATGATGGCATCGGAGACAAACTAACGACTAACATCTTAACTCTGATGGGTACCTCGCGTGATGTAATGCTTAGCAAGCCTTGTGTTATAATAAACTAAATTCATTAAATGACAACTTCTTGACTATAATGCAGCAGTGACATCTCAAAAAGTTATTTTAATTCTGATTGCTAAAACAGAACCACTCGAAATATGTAGACACCAGACTTGAAACGGCTGAATTACAATCGCCAAAAATTTGAAATG
Organism: Sepioteuthis lessoniana; assembly: GCA_963585895.1. Lineage (NCBI taxonomy): Eukaryota > Metazoa > Mollusca > Cephalopoda > Myopsida > Loliginidae > Sepioteuthis > Sepioteuthis lessoniana. Next base: position 36,477 of record CAUZXS010002579.1, on the reverse strand, counting down.
TGTATTTCAAAAGCTGTTTATTTCCAAATATTTGAAATTTTCTAATAATTCTTTAATTGCTAAAAATTCTATTCGTCGAAAATAAACCTGTAAACGTTATTGGACTCATCTTACGAGGATGATTAAATAAGTTTCCTGACTTTTTTCGTATGGGCACTTCTATTGATAGTACACACATGAAACTCTAGTCCCCTTCGAAGTAATCTCCTCCGGCTGCAATACACTTGTTATACCGTTCCAACAACTTCTGGAAGGTCCCATGGAAGTCCTCTTGTGTGAGCGTGTCAATGACCTTCGTCAAAGCCTCTTTCATCTCCTCAATTGTCTCATAACGACAGCCTCTGAGCTTAGGGAATAACCAAAAGTCGCAGGGAGCAAGGTCTGGACTATAGGGAGGATGGGGAACTGTCTTGATGCCCATCTTGGTCAAATAGTCTGTGACAAGGATGGAGTTGTGGACTGGTGTATTGTCCTGGTGGAAATGCCACTGAGCAGATTTGAAGAGTGCTGGCCTCTTCCGACGGAATCTCTTGCTGAACTCCCTTAAAACCTCAACATAGTAACCCTAACCCTAACTCTAACCCTTTGGCCAATCAACTCTTGTGTATTCACTTCCTTACTCCTCCCACACCTCTCATCATCCCTCACAGACTCCCTGCCTTCCTTGAATCTCTTATGCCACTCAAAAACTGATGCTCGATTCATGCAAGAGGGTCGAAAAGTAGTCTGAAGCATTCCATACGTTCCTGTGGCATTTTTCAAAGTTTAAAACAGAGTTTTATTGTATATCGTTCTTCCTCACGTCCAGATTGCATTTTTGAAACTCACCAGCTGTGACAATCAGGCTTTAGTAGGGTGTATTCCAATTCCTGCTGTAGCTGTTCCTTTGAACCTGAAATCATAAAAATTGGTCAGTCATCTCATAAGATGTATAGCAATAACATACTGAATTTTACATAGTCTACGACAATTTTAAATGTCTGTACAAAAAAGTCTGGAAACTTATTGAATGCACCACTTTTGCTAAGGATTTTCTTTCTCTACAGTCCAACAGTTCTTTTTCTTTTTTCTACGATATGTAACAAAAAAACAATTCATTATCTAAATTTAGGCCTATATAAAAAAATGCAATGTGTCAGCCAATCTTGGCGAGAAAAGACGGGAGATAGTTCTGACGTCAGCAAAGAAAGGGAAAGAACGAAATCCACAGCAAAACAAACATATTGTTAGAAAAAACAAAAACATAAAAAAGCAAAACCCTAGTCCTAGAAATCATAGAGAAAAGTAAAAGTTTGTGTGAAGAATATTTTTTAAAATCTAAAATAAAAACTGAAGGAAAGACAATTGTACAAGAGAAGAAATAAAGAATAACGTATTTAGCTTTCTGATATAAAAGATATTTGTTTTTCACAAACACATTTTTGCGGATGGAGGGGTGATATTAATGTCCAAAGACTCCAGAACTTGCTTGTTATTTATGCCCATCTCAGGCTTTCTCTTGAAATGGTGTTCCTTTTCCTTCTTCTTTTCCACTTTCTTCTACTTTCCTTTATAATTCACTTTGCATCTCTAGTCTTATTCTTTTCTTTTTCTTCCCTTCTACTGTTTAACTCTCTCTCTCTCTCTCTCTCTCTCTCTCTCTCTCTCTCTCTCTCTCTCTCTCTCTCTCTCTCTTGTCCCTTCACTTTCAGAGAGATTGCCTCCTCCATTCATTTTTATTTATTATCCATTCGACATCTCTTAGCTTGTACTTGGAAGACATTAATTTATTGTATTTGAAAAATTGACCATTTTTTAGCAGGTGAGCATCCCGTGCAGATGGCCGAAAACTTTGGATTTATCTCCAGAAATGACATTAATTTTTTTTTTAAATATCGATGCTTTAGAAATAGATAAGTCCAAATTCTAAAAGCACATCAAAATCGATTCTACATGAATGTCAATTGTATTGATACAATCTCATGAATTATGAATGATAATTCTTGGACACCCACGAATATAAAACCATTTTTTGTAGGATGAGAGGTCAAGAACACCTTTGCCCTGTCCCATTCAATAAATTTGAAATGTAATTTTTAAACATTTTGAATTATTTTTTGCCTGTTACTTTAATTGCAACAGAGTAAACATTTTAGCTTATTCTCAGACATGAAATTTTTTGAATACTTTACAAGTAAATTTAATAAGAAAGGAAAAGAAAAGAAAAGAAACAATAAATTGGATTGTTGGACCAAAAATATAAAATAATGAAAGTATATGTAAATAAACATTTGAGTATTAACGAAATCAACTCGGCTTTTCTTCTTTATTGAAATTCTAATGACGTAAAAGCACGATGTTTAAGTAAACTTCATAATTGCTATTTTCTTTTATCTCTAAATTTACAAAAACAGCGAGACCAGGAATTAAGCAGTTATTTTTTCCCAAAACTATAAACTGTTCAATGACTGGATATAATGGGTTTCAATATAATTCGTTATAACCGAGAAAATAAGATAATGTGAAAAGAAATATTTTCTTCATAATTGATGTACATAAGTAAAATCATTTGTAATAATAAAAATAATAATAATAATAATAATAATAATAATAATAATAATAAACACATCCTAAATGAGGGTAAGACCAGACGGAAAAATGTAGCTATGGCCTGGATTGACTACAAAAAGGCATATGACATGGTTCCGCAAAGCTTAAAAATAAACTGCCTCAAAATGTACAAAATATCACTTAAAATCATATACTTTATCGAGGAAACTATGAAAACCTGACGAGTAGAATTGACAGCAAAAGGAAGAAGCTTAGCTGAAACAAAGATCCAAAGAAGTATATTCCAAGGAGGTACTCTATCACCCTTATTATTTATAATTACCATGATGCCACTTAACCACATACTCAGAAAATGCACAGCCGGATACAAGCTTAGTAGAAAAGATCAATTACTTAATGTACATGGATGACATCAAACTATTTGCAAAAAATGAAAAAGAACTGAAAACTCTCATACACGCCGTTAGAATATACAGTTAGGATATAGGAATGGAATTTGGCATAGAAAAATGTTCGATGCTTGTAATAAAAAGTAGCAAACGACATCTAACTGACGGGATGGAACTACCAAATCAAGACAAGATTAGAACGCTCACAGAAAACAAAACCTACAAATACTTGGGCAACTTGGAGGTTGACATCATCAAACAAGTGGAAATAAAAAAACAAAATTCAAAAAGAATATCTCAGGAGAACAAGAAAACTACTAGAGACAAAACAATCAGGCAGAAACCTTATCAAAGAAATAAATACCTGGGCTGTACCCCTCGTTAGATATTCGGGACCCTTTTTGGAATGGACCAAAGAAGAACTTAAACAAATGAACTAAAGAAAACTTATGACCATGCATAAGGCATTACATCCCAGAGACGACGTTAACAGACTATATGTATCAAGAAAAGAGGGAGAAAGAGGACTTGCCATCGATGAAGACAGCATTGACGCATCGATGCAACGACTCGAAGACGACATACAAAAACACGATGGAGGACTCATTGCAGTCATCCGAAACGATACTGATAACACGATGGATAACAGAATGACAATAACTTGGAAACTAAAATGGGAAAGAACACAACTCTATAGGCGTTTTAAACGACTAATGACGAACATCTCACACGACAAAACCTGGACGTGGCTAAGAAAAGGAAACTTTAAGAGAGAAACAGAATCTCTCTTAATAGCAGCGCAAAACAACGCCATAAGAACCAATCATATCAAAGCAAGAATAGATAAGACAGCAAAATTGCAAATGCAGGCTATGCGGTGACAGAGATGAAACCATCAATCACATAATAAGCGAATGCCGCAAATTAGCACAGTAGGAATATAAGACTAGACACGACTGGGTCGGCAAGGTGATCCACCGGGAGATATGCCATAAATTTAGATTTGACCATCCGAACAAATAGTATATGCACAACCCAGCACCTGTCCAAGTAAATAACACACATAAACTCCTATGGGACTTTGACATCCACACAGATCACCTAATCTCGACCAGAAGACCAGACCTAATAATAAACAACAACAAAAAAAGAGAACTTGCTAAATTCTCGACTTTGCTGTCCCGGCTGACCACAGAATAAAACTGAAAGAACGTGAAAAGAAGGATAAGAACCTAGACCTTGCAAGGGAATTGAAAAAAAACTATGGAACATGCAGGTGATAATTATACCAATTGTAATTGGTGCGTTTGGAACAGTAACTAAAGGATTACTAAAGGGACTGGAGGACTTGGAAGTTGGCGGAAGAGTGGAGACCATCCAAACATTATTGAGAACGGCCGGAATACTGAGAAGAGCCCTGGAGACTTGAGGAGACTCGCTGTCACTCAAACTCCAGTGAAAGGCTATCAGCTAACGTTGATGTGAAAAACTCTAATGAGTAAATAATACTAACATGAAGTTGACAATTATACCAATTGTAATTTATACGTTTAAAACAGTAACTAAAGGATTATTAAAGGGTCTGGATGATTTGGAAGTAGAGTAGAGACCATCCAAACTACAGCATCATTGAGAACGACCAGAATACTGAGAAGAGTCCTGGAAACTTGAGGAGACTTGCTGTTACTCAAACTCCAGTGAAAAACCATCAGCGTTAGCTGATGTGAAAAACTCTAAAGGAACAAATAATAATAATAATAATAATAATAATAATAATAATGATAATAATAATAATGAGTTCAGAAAAAACATTACTTTCAATTTGAAAACTCTTTATTTCCTTGTGAAATAATCCTTCACTGTTGTTTATACCATTCTTTATCTTTGCCAACAGCTTGTTTTCTGTGTTTTATTTGTTTTTTTTTGGGGGGGGGTATTTTTCGTTTTTTTGTTTGTTTGTTTGTTAGTAAATTAAAGAATTAAATATCTTATAGTTGTTGCTGTTGTTTTTCTTGCATTTCTTTTCAATGTCCATCACCTTCAGTGTCATTACAATCATCATCATTATCAATACTATGTAATATTGAATGATTTAGATTAAATGAGAACGAGCTATTATTTCTTTTCTACCATCAGTGTTCAAAATGAAGTCTTTTAAAAAAGAAAGGAAAAGTTAATGGCTTATTAATACTTACTGATAATGTCTAGAGATTATCGATATATTTCCTATTAGGAATCTTAAAAATGATTATTTCGAGTACTATATAAATATATGTACATATGTTATTGCATTAAATTATACAATTCCTTTTTGTCATTTACCAAAATTATGAATTTTCAACTGTAACGATGACATGATAACCATTATTATTTCATTATGATAATGATTGATTATAAATTTCTTATTAATACCAATGTATTCATTTTGTTGTATGTATCTTTTGTTATCCCTGCATTTATATTTGTTGTTATCATTTGGCAATATCTTTTAAATGATTGTACCTTTGTGTTGTGTCTTAAATTCTTCTGATTGCCTTTATTCACATAGAAAACTGATACCGTTTTTTCTGTTTTTCTTCTTTCAGGTTTTACTGGGATCTTTTTATGCTGGTTCTGCTTATAGCAAATCTAATTATCTTACCTGTAGCAATATCATTTTTCAACGATGATCTTAGTACGCACTGGATTGTCTTCAATTGTATCTCAGACACTGTATTCTTTCTAGATATAATCATCAATTTTAGAACAGGTAAGTCGAAAATATTTTTATTTCAACCAACATTTTTTTATTTCATGTCTTTAATTTCAGCAAAAAGAAAATAAACGCATTATTCCAATTTGATCTACTTTTAAGTGGTTGCTACGCAATCTTGGTGACTAAGTCTCGTTATAGTCTAAATGTATCCAATCATTTTAAAATGTTGGTGTCCTGTATTTTTAAAACTGTCCTCAGCTGATCTCCATCAAACAACCAAAATAAATACAACTTAGAATGAAATTCAATTATGCATCGTTTCATTCCATTTCAAAAGAGATCGAACCGTTTCTGCCAACACACCTCAGCATCGATTAGGTTATCTTTCTTTCTTTTTCATTTGTTTTGAATACTTTCTTTTGGTATATATATATATATATATATATATATATATATATATATATATATATATATATATATATATATATATATATATATATATCAGATTTTACCCAGACTGAAAAGTAACTGTGAATAAGTGAGAATTGTTGGTAATGGACACAAATAAAATTGTTTTCTAATAGATTTATAGCTGTCCAAGATCAAATTCACTGAGTTATTTATTATTTACACAAAGAAATTATTGTGGTCTTGAAAGGCCAGAAATGAATAACACAAAGAAATGTAAGGTTTACAGCAGTATATTTCTACGGAAATACAGACAATAACGGTTACCAGTAACTAACTAGACTTGCTTGACTCGTTTATTAAGTCAGTCACTACTTATAGTGTCGGGGAGGGTCCATTTAGTGACGTCATCACCATAACAGAAATAAAGAAATATATCATGATGCTTTTTTTGTTCATTTTTTAGTGAATGGCGCTGTATAGACACAGATTTATTTTTGCTTTCTCAAACTCTTGAACATCCAGCATAAAATTGTCCATGACCAAAACAGTATTTTGTAAGAGTATCTATTAGTATCTATTCATCCTTGGGATTTTCAGTTTCTTGATAGACATAGTAAAACATAAGTAGACTGAAAAAAATGTCTCCAAAATCGAAAATTCACGCTGGTATGAATGACGTTCTTGATTAAATTTGAGCCAAAAAAGAGTCAATATGAAGTGTATATGAAATATGAATATGAACGCGATGATAGTTTTTGACGATTTAAAGTTCTACTTTTCGCCTGGAAAAACAATTGGAATAATATGGAAGAAAATTAATGGAACCATTTTTTCGGTTACTTTTAAGGAAAAAAAAACTGAAAAAAGAAAACCTTTTGACTTTCATTACTTTTAATGGCTCATTTTTCAATCTTCCAAAATACGAGCCACAATTTGACTAAAATTAAAGAAAGCAGAAATAAACACCTTTGACCTATGTTAGTTTTAACGAGTTTCTCTTTTTCGGTTTTCTATTGTAGTGCATAGATAGATGCGGGTGAGGCGCCTCTGGTGGTGTAATGGTTAGCAAGATCGACTAGCAAACCTACACGAGTGAGTTCGAGTCTCATTGGGTGCCCCTTTCATATGGCCTTGTGCCACATTTAAGCAAAAAGCTTAGTAAATTTCCATAGATAGATGCGGGTGCTTTGAAAATGAAACCGAATACACACAAACACACAGACTCACATAGATAGATAGATAGATAGATACATACATACATACATACATACATATATACATATATACATACATACATATATACATACATACATACATACATATATACATATATACATACATATATACATATATACATACATATATATATACATATATACATATATACATACTTACATACATAAAACTTGGATGTCACGAATAAGAAATAAAGTTTTCAAGAGTATAATTACAGGGAAACTTTGAAATGTTTTGCAGTTTGGGTGACGACTGCGTGATTGTTACCAAAATAATGCCCCCGAAAATATAGCGAAAGCAACTCTAAATATAAATCTATACCTAGCCATATATAACAGTCGCGTATGAATGTGCTTATGCCTAGAAATGATCCCTTTATATGTGCATCGGATATTCTTCATAAAGTTTTTTGTCTCTATGAGTTTATATGTCACCATGTCTCGTCTTCGCACGCCTACACAGAGACATAGAAAGAATGAAAGAAAAAGATAGTAAAGATGTACTTTGAGATATGGGTGTGGCCATACATAAATGACAATTTGCGAGTTAAATATGACTTAAAACAGACATATAATTATTTATGTAAATATATAATTTATATGTGTATACGTCTGACAAGCTATAAACCCAAGCTCACATATATTTCCCCCACAAACACACTCTCAAAAAGATATCCAGAAATATCAATGACATTTCGTAATTTGCTTTATTCATAAGTGCTTTGTCGTCAATCGATTTCCATTCGATTTACCTGAATGATTGCCGAGATAGAAAATTACGCGCCATGAACCTCTGGTCTAAACAATAAGGTTAATTTTTTCGAAAATGGTTGACATCTCTGCCCACCAAACATTTAATAATTTCCAGATTTCCTCTCTCTCTCTCTCTCTCTCTCTCTCTCTCTCTCTCTCTCTTCTTCTTCTTCTTCTTCTTCTTCTTCTTCTTGCTGATTTTACATTTTTATTGCTTTTAATTTTTTACGAAAAGCATTATTGTTTTTCATTCCATATTACAGATAACATTGATTTTGCGAGAGAGATCTTTCAATATACTTTTATTTAACAATTTTCTTGTTTTACTATGTTCGGCTTCCAATTCTCGTCACCATTACAATCTCCCCAGACTCATACAAAGAAATAAAAGGCTAAAATATCCCTCCACTTCATAGAGTATGCCTTCCCTCCCTCTCTCTCTCTCTCTCTCTCTCTCTCTCTCTCTCTCTCTCTTATATATATATATATATATATATATGTGTGTGTGTGTGTGTGTGTGTGTGTGTGTGTGTGGCATCAGCCTTTTTCTTGGTACATTGCAAAATCCAGGCCTTTCCCCAAAGTTTGTCTAATATGGACTATAACTTGTTACATTGGACCATGACGTCTTCACAACTTTAGATTTAGATTTTATCTTTCTCCTAATCTGGTTACCCTAAAAAGATAATGAGCTCATTCTTCCCTCCTCTAATGTATCGTTCTTCAAAGAGAATATATTTTCTATCTGCTTATTTTAGAATATTTCATGGTTCAGTCGTTATTCAGTTCAGTTATGACACTGAATCCTACTTGATCCTCCTAAAATATGATCTTTTGCCAGATTTATTCAGAATTTCACATACAAAACTGGACAGTTGAGAAATGTACTACTTAATTTTTTCCAGATCTCCCGAACAGCTTTTGGTTTTTGCTTATACCATATTTTATGTTGTTGTATAATGTCATCGATTGTTCTTTTGTTTGTGGTGGTAGTTGTAGTGGTTAATTACTGAGAAGAAAAGGTTAAAGATAGTAGTGTGGTCGAAATAGCACAAATAGTAATGGAGGCTTTTCCTCGTCAGTATGCTTCTGTCCTTATTCTTTTTACCGTTCAACTAATCTCATCATTTTTAAAAACTATTTGAACAATTACATTTTCCCAGAAACGTTTTTATCGTTGTTTTTCTCAATCAAGGAATGGAAAGTGCCATATTCCTTCAAGACGAGGACAATCATAGCTCTTCATAGTTAAACCTTTATTATCATGACTGTGTTCTTTGGAGAGTGGATGAAATGATTTCCACAATTCTTGAAAATTTAATTAATTTAATAAATAGCGAAGACTTTTTCTATCACAATGGAATTATCAATAAAAATGTGTGTAAGAAGGTAAAACGTATGCACAAATTCAGTTTACTTTAAAATTCCAAGACTATGTAAATCAACGTCGTCAACGTTCGATCAATTTGTTGATCCATGGTTAATAATTTGTTGCATAAAATCCAAATATTAAAGGAAGTAAATATTTTTAATCTGTTTTTATCAGAGATAAGGAAACACAATGAAGAAAATAGATATGCAAATATATAGATATCTGTTATTTTTTTATGCTGTCTAACGTCATGATGATTGTTGATTTAATAATGATTACAAATTTTCGACATTTTTTATAACAGTTTTTCCCATCCTATTCACAATTACTTCCATTAGAAATTTTAATCAATGAATGTTCAATCAAAATTTTTATTGGTTGTTTTAAATTTACAAATAATAATAATAATAATAATAATAATAATAATAATAATAATAATAATAATAATAATAATAATAATAATAATAATAATAATAATATCATCAATTAAAAAAACTGATGGCAATAACGCATTATTGTTTGTTTTTACTTTTTTGACGGAATATCTCTTCGGGATGTGAACTGTAAAATTATTTTTTGGAAAAGAGAATTATACTTCCTCAGACCAAATTCATAAATATCATCATTTAAAAAAAAGATATAATTTTTTGTTTCAGATTATCTTATCTAATTTTTATGTGGTTGCAATTTTTATATTTTTTATGATTCTCCATTCAAATCAATTCTTTCCAAATTTGAATGGTAAAAGCATTAATGAAAGAAACATGAACAAACACTGGATACTACAAAGAAATGTATATCAATAATAGGAAAGACTGTTTGTCCGTTCTCAATTGATTGACAAACGGTTTGATACAGAACTAGCAATATTTGTATGCATAATTATTTGACGCAGGTTTTAACTCTTAAGTTATTAAAACAATATGTATTGTTTTTCATGAAGAAACGGAAGATCTCTCTTATCAATAGATATTTAATAATAAACAATGATCAGCAGCAGTATGCTATTTTACTCGAAGAATTGTACAGGATTTAAATTTGTAAACTTAAAAATAATGAATTATTTGACCTATTCATATTTTATCAAATATTACTAATTAGGTTTATTGATAGTTTATCAAGTTGGAGATATAAAAAATTCATAGCTTATCACTTAATTAGAACTGACAATCTAAAGAAAAAACAAAAATGTTTAAATCTTAAATGCTTCTGACATTAATTTTTAAAAAATAGTTTTGTATAAAAATATTTTTGTATGAAAATATTTTTGTATAAAACATCGTTAACTTGTTAAAATAACATAAAAACATAAAATGATTGTTAAATGTCTTGTATGTTTAGTGGTCTTATTCTTTTTAGTTACAATTAGCGTCCGTAATTGTTCGGTGTAGATTTTTAAAGGTTGTAAGCATTGTTTAGAAATATCGATGAAGCAATAAAAGAAAGTTTTGACTATTGCTTATTAGTCTCGCTGTGTCTACGAGTGTTTAATGCATAGGACATTTTAATTATATATTATTATAAAAATAAAGACTATTTAACATATCTATCTAAATATTGACTTTGGCCGCGTCAGCTGAGTGAAGTGAACTGGTTTGGCAAACCCGAAACCGCCTATGACCTTGTTACATAACTGTGGATGGCACATCTACAAGATGGATTTATTAAAATACATGAGATTTTATTGCCGGAAAAAAAACATTCAAAAGTAAAATATATCAAGAATAAAATTATTTCTGCTTTAATGTTACTAGATAGAATATTATGTATTCCCTTAAAGGGTAATACTTGCTTTGTAATAAAAATTCACAAACATGTTTCCTGTATTTTCTCAGTATTTTCATTATTTTTTCTTGGCCAAAAGGAGAACAGATATTTCCCCCGAATAACACGCACCAAAGAACGTTGGAAAAACATGATCAGTAGACTGTAAGTCTCATTTATTTAGAAAATGGTTAAGCAAAATAAACCATAGTTCAATTCTTAAAATTCAAGATATTTCTAAAAATGATGTCCAAAATCGATGAAATTTGTAAACAACAAATTCCCAATTAGACACATCTTTATCAAGCTAGTGTTGTAGATCAATTGCTACTGAGTAGTGAGTGGAATTCTCACTCAGTGTCCCATACTTGTAACTTTGGATCAAATCTAAGCTACACTTCATATTTTCTTTGTTTAGTTGTTTTCTTTTTCTTTTTCTTTTTTTCTTTTTTTTTGCGGGGCATTGGTAATAGATGACCACTAAGAAAGAACATGTACCGCTTATTATTTATAAAATGGGTTTAAAGACAGAACTTTTACAAAGTTTCAAAACTTTAAATACACACACACACACACACACACACACACACACACACACACACACACACACACACACACACACACACACACACACACACATATATATATATATAAATATATATATATATATATATATATATATATATAAAGCAAATTCTTGTTAGCATAGTATATAAATATATATATATATATATATATATATATATATATATATATATATATATATATATATATATTAATATGACGCTTGCAAGAATTTGCTTTGGAAGTTTCAAAGAGGTTTTGCCAGCTATATTGTTCCTGATGTCATTATATTTTACAATATCAGAAAGAATGAAAATAACCGAAAATACCTTAAGAAACAACAGACAATTTAGATTCCGATTGGAATTAAAATTTCCTTTCGGCTACAGTTTTGTTAATTTCTCTAAGCCGACGTATAAAATATTTTGCCATTTTTTACTTCTTTTCGTACAAAAAAGTTTTTCTCTCTTTTTAGAATTATTGGCACTTTCACAATTTCAAATGCTTTTAAACTACGAGGACTTACTTTTGAGATAGACTTGAAGCATAAGCAAAATATTTATTTCGTCAACACGTTGAAGTAAATACAGTATCATATGTACTTATACGTTCTTATTTAATCTGTACAGGAAAATTTTGTATCCAATTCCGAGTTGCAAAAGTCGGTAAATATAATTAATTTATATGCCTATAAGAACTGCACATAAAAAATAAATTATTACTGAGTCGTGAGAAGAAAAATAGACTATGTAATACATTAATGAATTACAATAAACTCTAAAAACAATCAGCCAACAAATCAAACATCAACGGAATGTATTTAGTTGTACCTTTGTTATGTTCAAGGCTCTGGTTTTCTGTGAGACTTTCTTCTGTGTAATCTAAATATTGAAATATGGAATATAAAGAAAAATAATTCTTTCTTTCGAGAAAAAATGGCCTGATTTTTATGTAGAAATTTATTTCTTGTTTTTTTCTTTTTCTGTTCTATTATATTTTTGTCGTTCCTTTTTCTTTTTAATCGATTAAATCTCTCTCTCTCTCTCTCTCTCTCTCTCTCTCTCTCTCTCATAGCTGGAATTAACTAATTTTAATCCAACACAAGAAGAAACAGTGAAAAGACAAAAAATGATCAGAAATAAATGAGTTAGATAATTGATAATTACATCAATTAGTTCTAATAGCATGAAAACATTTTATTCATTAAATATTTATTTTCTACATGATCTCATTCATTATCAATGCATTTAATTCAGATGTGAATATTAATCACAGAGAACGAACATTAGGCTGTAAAAATATTCGTATTAAAATTCAGCAAATGCCTATATCATGCTACAGATTTACTAATTCACCTTTGTATATGTGCATTTGTATTTGTATGCATGTGTGTATGCGCGGGTGTATGTCTATGTGCGTTATTTCACTGTTAATTTTCTGAGATAGATAGATAGATAGATAGATAGATAACCGTGCTATGATTTTAAAAAGAAAAAAGGAGAGAATGGGTTTGTTTTGAATTACCAATCAGTAAAAAAAGTAGCTATTGAATTTTGCACGATATATCTATTTATATGTTTGCGTGTGCTCGTATAAAAGACGAGCTGAAAAGATCTTTAAAACCAATATGCTATCTCGTATATTTATCCACCAGATCAACACACTTGACACATCGTACCTTATGTTTCTTTTTTTTCCAAAAGAATAAATAAAAATTCAAAAAATTTCCTTTTTAGATGAACCGACAAATTTTTGCTTGCTAGATAGATAACAAGATTTCATTTTAACTCTTAAACTGGACCAACTGCGAGAGATCTTTATAGAGAACTCGTCTATATTAATACATTTTTATTCGGTAACAGAAACACAACATTTTGTGATAACTAGCAAACTATTCCTTTAACGGAAATGTGTAAACTTCAGAGAAAAAGTGAAATAAATGAATATTTTTGGAAAACTTGAGATTAAAACTATTAACGACTTTCGCCATTTCCAATGTGTTGGCGCCAAAAATAACATCAGTCTACCATCAAAGTTAACAACAGAATATCTAATGAGAATGGTGTGGAAATTAGCATTCAGATTCTGAACTGATATATATATATATATATATATATATATATATATATATATATATATATATATATATATATATAATGCGATTATATGGTAAATATGACGAAAAAATGCTATCAACAGCCACTGTATCGAAGTTTTAAAGTGAATTCAAAGTCTATCAGACACATTTAAGTCAGCACCTCTCTCTCTCTCTCTCTCTCTCTCTCTCTCTCTCTCTCTCTCTCTCTCTCTCTCTCTCTCTTCTTTTTTTCCTCTTTCTTCCTTTTCTTTTCTTTTACTTTTTTACCTCTTCACTTTCCTTTGCTATAATTCTCTTATTCTCTTTATTAATTCTTTTCGTCTTCTTTTTCCCTCTCCCAGATTTAATCATCTACTTCCATTTGATTTAAAGACCTGCAAATTTACATCACGCTGAAATAAACGCAAATTACCAAAACTTAGAAAACATCGAGAGCCTCAAGCAAGCGATATGTTTTCAGTGTGTGTGTGTTTGTTGGGAGTCCAGACCAAACTAATCACTCTTTGGTAGACGTCTTCACAATGAGAGATTGATCCCTGTCATTAATAAAACGCCATATTGGAGATACCGGAACTGCTAATTCAAGGCTTCGTTATCAATTTCAACACTTTATACTGAAAAAAAAGAAAAACTGAAGTTAAGTCTTTTGTTTACAGTTATTTGAAGTTTTTTTTTAGTAGGAATACACTGAAGTACCCTTCTACGCCAAGCTAAAGGTTATGATTTGGTTATTATAACAATAAAACAGTTCCTGGTATTCACCGAAAGATAGTTGTTATAAAGCTACTAAATATATAGTCCTGAAATATTGTCTGGCAGACGCGACGAAACTAACAAATAAAAAGAATCCATTCAACTGGTTTAATTTTTCTCTGTAATGTCTTCTTTAATGTTTATTCTATAACCTTTATTGTCAAGTAGATGAATCATTACGAGTGCTACTATTAAAGACAAATTCATTTAATAGAAAAGAGATTTGCTAATGATATATTTTATATCATCTAATGAAATTAATGTTCTATCAAAAACTCTAAATTTTGGTGAGTGGTTTCAGATATAAGAGATTTAGCGATTTAAACATTTCTGCTTTTGTCTGGATTTTTCTTGCAAATCAATACTACTATGTGATTATTTTATATTGCCAAGTTTAGGAACAATCTATAAACCAATAACTTAATTAGTAGATTTAATTTAATAAGAATAATTTTAGTAAGACAATTTGTTAATTTTAGTTTGATATTTTGAAAGTTTAGTAATCTAACCTCGATACGATTAGTTAATTCTTATGGCAACATGGCTTCCCGCTACTTATTGTTTATTTTTAGAGTTTCCCTCTCGATTAGAATTTACTTTCCCTATGCAGAAACTTTCCCTTGGTGCAATAATTATTCATACTAAAATTAGAAGTTGTACATAAAACTGTTCGGCCATCTATAGAAAGCAAACTAAATTTCTTCTTATATGTATATAGATATACATATGATTAATGTCATTTTTGTCAATGAAAATTTTCACAAAACTGCATATATAAAAACGTTAAAGAAAGCGTTTTGTCTGTCGTTTATAAGTTGTGAATTATAATACCTTCTTAATGTTGGCATTTGGTAATGTGTCATGATGGAAATCGAACAGCAACTATTAAGTTTACAAAAGCACACAGACATATTAAATCTGCATTCACACACACACACACACACACACACACACACACACACACACACACACACACATACATATGCACTCAATCGTAGGCGGAGATGCTTGATTGAATGTGTTTCAGTGTGAACACAACTGCGTTTTTCTTTGTTGCTAAATGGAGATCCTATCAGTAGAAGGCATTCATTAAGAAGACAGTTTTAAAAACCTTATGACTGTTCGGTTGTCTCTACATCCATGTATATATAAACGTTGAAAGATGAAAGGGGGAAAATGGTGCTTTTCTTGCTTCTTATAAAAACAGTATATTACTTATCACAAGAGCGAACCGCTCAACACCCACGCATACTAATGCACAATGGTTTAACGCATGCGCATAACACCTATGGATGTCGCCTGCGACACAAACCTCGTTTCTATCAGCGCTTCAATTGAAAAAAAAAGTGAAGACATGCAAATAAGATGTATTTTTTTTTTCTTTTAGATTATTTTAAGAGAAAGGCTTTTAATGACATTACTTGCTTAGTTACCATGGCAACGTGTGACATTTGATATGAAATATTGAAGAGCTTTCCTTACAGAACTTCCGGTTTAATGCAGGAGTGGAAAAGATGATATTCTTGGTCACAGATATAAGATAATGTACATCTCAATTAGAGTGACGTCACATTTTTGTGATGTTACAATTAAAAACAAGTGTCACTACTTTTGATGTTACAAGTAGCGATATGTGCTTGTCGGTATATAAATGTAATAAACCCCATTCTAAATAAATTCAACCTGCATCACATTCCACCTTCAAGGAATAGTGAACAAATCAAATTATTAAATTTGAAATATGCTTCGCACTTATAATACGTATTTTAATCACCGTAAGCAACCAATGATCTCTCTCTCTCTCTCTCTCTCTCTCTCTCTCTCTCTCTCTCTCTCTCTGTATGTATCTATACATATATATATATATATATATATATATATGTCTATGAGTGTCTCTGTATGTGCGTGTTCATCTCTATCTCTGACTATTAATCAATGTTCTTATTTTACGATAAACAGAAGAAAAAGTGTAATTGATAAAACGATTCAACAAAATTAATAGAATACACGTCTGATTGGTTGACTGTTTGATTGAGGGAATTTTAATGGCATATCAACCCGTCTATGATTATTTTATCCGTAGAGGTCAAGGAATCACGTTCATTATAAGTTCATATCGTCTTTTGTGTAAATGTTAATCATACAGTTCTAACAAATACGAATACTTTTTAAACGGATCTATTTCACGTAAAAATGAGACCCTAACAGATATTATGACTGTGGACTAGAATGTTAGGATAATAAAGTGATATATCACACTCCCCAGAACTCCCGAATTGGAACGTCAGCACTGAATGCTGTTTAGTGTCACACATAGAACCCCTTTTGGTGGGATCAGCATTATCTTTCTGCCTGGGATACAGTTTGTGTATCTAAGCTTCACTGACAGAGCCAAATTAAGGTTTCAGGTGTACGAGAAGCTAATTAATTGGAACCATAGACTAACAGTTTCGATTAAAACTGAAGTAAAACTAAAACAAAGAAAATAGTCATCAAAAATTAAGATGGGTTGAATTATCTCATTTTTTTTTTCCTATTTCAAATTACATGTTAGCAATTTAATGCAAAAGAAAAATGCCTTTTAATATCTATTAAAATTTATAATAGTTAAATGCAACGTTTCATTTTGGTGAACGAGAAATAGAAAGGAGACTATATTCTCAATTCAGATTTAGTCATTGGAATTATCATTTAAAATCAACCTGCAATAAACCATTAAAATGAAACTAATTGAAACATATCAGTTATATACTGCAATCACTTTTGTGACATGCCTTTTTTAATGGGCATATCATTTAAACTGAAGACATGCAAGCACTGTTTTATTTTGAATTTTTAGAGAAAAAAAAAGCAAGATAGAATCCAAATTTGTCGCCGTAATTTTGATAAGAGAAATAGAATTAGAAAATAACTGAACAGTTTTCATGGCGATAAACATTTTTCAGAATTCTCTCTACTTGTATGATGAAAACAGAAGTAAATGTTTTTCTTTTTTCTTTCTATTGCCATAGATATAGAACATTACGACGGAATCTTTCTCCTAAATGTGCTTTTCCACTCTCTCTCTCTTTCTCTCTCTCTATCTCTCTCTCTCTCTCTATATATATATATATATATATATGTGTGTGTGTGTGTGTGTGTGTGTGTGTGTGTGTGTGTGTGTGATGATCTTTCTGCACATGCATAATTCTCCCAGATGCACGTTCATAATTTCCCACGTAATTGTAGTTATTGACTGACTTCACGCATATACACTTTGCTGTTGTCAGCAGTACATACGTTGATTTTGTCTATTTTATTTAATCTTCTTTCTAACCTTGTTTGGTTTTTGTTGTAGTTGCAGTTGTTTTTGTTTTTCTGTTTACTATTTATTTATTGCACCATTTCATCTCTGGTTTCTTTCTTCGTATTCATCCTTTTCCTTCTTTTCTTCTTTCTATTTCTTTTTTCGATATATTTCTACATTATTTCATTTGCAGTCTATTAGAAGTCAGTTCAATTCTCACTGGGAACTCCATATTGATGTTAAGCTTAGTGAATGTCTATACTTCATTTTATTGGCGCCTTCTTTCTTTTATCTGCTTTTTCCTTCTTTCTTCTTTCACTTTCTCTTTGTGATTTCTTTGCTAACATATGGACAAAAACACATAAAAGTTTCATTCTCTTTAAGATTTATGTTCAAGCTGCATGTAATATAAACATACTGTATAAGCAAGGAACATTAACAAAAAAAACTGCAAACATTTGGCTTCATTTTATCATATAAAATGAAAGCTTTAAAAAAACATAAAGAATTTAATCACACCATGAACAAGTGATAAGTTTTCAAAATAAGATTACGACTCATCTATGAATAAGGGAGAGATAAATGCTGAAATTATAGATGCAAGAATAAGGAAGTCAAAAGACTGAGTATGACAGTAGAATGGCAGAGATGGAAAAAAACATGAACTACAGAAAAAAAGGTGAAGAGAGACAAGTTTAAGGAAAAGGGAGAATGTTCTGCCTTAAATATAAAAACAAACCTGAAATAAAAATACGAAAGGATTGTTTTCCAAAGCCACAAGAATGATGATTAGAGTAATATACCAATGTATTTACCCAACCCATCCAAACAAAGGAGGATACGACACAAGGTCAGTTTTTAAGTAGAGTTTAACAAGTTTGAATTCTGAGTTTTTCTTCTTTTAAACCGGTTGACATACCAAGATTAAAGATCAGTCTGGCCTACTATTCACCGATTTCTGGAGGGAGAATAGGTGGATAAATTCCTTTCCTGAGAGTATTACCACTTTGGTATATGCAAATTGGCTTATCAAGCAGTTAAACTCGAGTTGTCGTGTCTATTTCATACGACGATAATTGTTATACCACGGACACCTGCATGATATATATATATATATATATATATATATATATATATATATATATATATATATATATATATATATATATAGTACCTGTCCTAAATCATGGGACTATTTACAGCACTTGTGTTTCCTATGGATTCAAAATGGTTGCATCAGTGTTGTTGACGATTTAAGAACATAGGAACATTATTCAATTGAAATCCTTTTAAATCACAAGTGAAAGAAAGAAAGAAAGAAAGAAAGAAAGAAAGAAAGAAAGAATCAATCTGTTGAAAGAAAGAAAGGTTAAAAAAGCAAGAAAAATATAAAGATATGCGACAACTCAAAGAAGAGAAAAGATTGAAATATAGAAAATTAGAAAGAGAGGGAGAAAAAGAGAGGGAGGTAGAATGTGAAAGAAGGAAATTAAAGGAAAATTTAATAATAGGGGTAAGTTGAATGAAAATGAAAAAGATATAGAAAATGAAGTAAATAATAGAAAATTTGATTGAGAAGGAAAAACATAAAAGAAAAAGGGAGGGAGAATTAAGTTATGTATACTACCAAATTATAACTGTAGAAATTGTAGACAAAACTATTTACATTTCACTTTGAAATAAAGCCTTTTAGAAAAGCATTCATCAACCTCTTCTTTCCCCAAATTGGAAGTAAAAAATTGTTCAGGTTTTAAATTCAGTGTCTTTTTTTTCACCAAGACCAATTAATTAAAAAATTACAAAAACGAGTATTTTGTATTTAGATCATCTAACAATTTCAATTACATTTATTTTCCAATAGAATAACGTAAACTTAATTTATCATCTATTGAAAGTGTATTGCTAAAATAATCGTAATATTTAAAACATCAGGAAAGATACAATAACACTCTATTCAAAAGTAAAATCGTCATTGTAAGCTTGTATATATGATAAATTTTCATATTATCAGCAAGTATTTGGCGATAACTGAGTATGAATGGTTGTTACAAATAAATTAGCATATTTGTAAATAGTTTTAACGACCTGAGTAAAATATAAGATCCAGTCGTTTTATTTTCTATAATAAAAAAAACAAAAAAACTTAGAGATTTATTCCACAGTTTAAAGACTGCTGAATGTTATAGAAGAAAAGATAAATGTCTGAATATTTTCTTTCTAAAACATTAGATTATTTTTCCTTCCTATTGTGTGCGCGTACATATGTATGTGTTTCGTTTTGTTAAAAAAAACGCGAGTCATGGCCAAAATTTTCTATTATGTATCAAAAGTGCCCAAAAGTTTTCAACAAGAAATACGATTTCAATAGTATATTCAGTCTTCAGTTTTCACAAGGAATGTCGGGAAATTTTGCACACCTCACTCATATATATATATATATATATATATATATATATATATATATATATATATATATATATATATATACATGAGATTCGTTGTTTTAAAAACAATAGAATCACTATGATGCCAGTCAAATCTTAAGCAGAGAATCGATCACATTTCCAATGAAAATTAATCTTGATATTTTCGGGGGGTGGAGTTTAACGAAAGAATTTGTGAAGATAATTCATCGCCTGCAAATTCAGTGACAGTACAAATTCCCCTAAAAAAGAAAAGCACGACTTGAAATGCTATAAAAGATCCTTCTTTTAGTCTTTTATCTAAAATAATCTTTTTTTTTACTAAAATAATGAACAATAAATCAATAATTCTTTACCGCTCTGTTGGTGAGGCTTAGAATATGTTGACTGTATCCCCCAAAGAGAGAATTAGGTTCCTCCAAAACAGAGATGTCCTGGCCATGACCCTAAACTGCATCTGATGGTGAGGCTTCAGTTCTGGAGATCTGGAATGGGTAACGTAACTCTTAATTCCTATTACTCCCAGATCCACTCTGACTCGGAGTGACTGGGTTCAATCAATGAGTCAGATAGATTTTTTTTACAAATTAATCGTTTTATATAGGACCGTGTGCAAAAAAAAACCTCTTAAGGAACAACACAAAAATGTATACTTAAACGTATAATAATAATAATAATAATAATAATAATAATAAGAAGAAGAAGAAGAAGAAGAAGAAGAAGAAGAAGAAGAATTTAACCTGAGAGCTAAATATTAACCTGAAATTACTATTGTATAGAGTACCGTTTTTGTGATTAATACTCCTAAATATCCATTGAGTGAATTGTATTAGCAAAGTCGAGGGTGACCCGAAGGCTCCCTTTTCGATAGCTACTACACCAAGGTGTAGGGGAGGGCGCTACTCCATTCCCAGGATTGCTCCACTTTACCCTTGAACCGTACCTTATAATGCTGAGTGTTAAGCAAGGTGGTATCAAGTTCCATTTTTAAAGTCTTTGGTATGACTCGACCTGGGATTGAACCCAGGTCTCCCGGGCCATTGGCGAACACTCTAACCGCTGGGAAAAATAGATATTTATAAAATAAAGGCTTTTTCCATGGGGCTTAAGACTTACTGATCTACCTACGCACTGCCGGATAGATAGATAGATAGATAAATAGATAGATAAGAATAGAAAGAAAAGCAGAAATGTTTTGAACGACGTTCTCTTTCTATTATTGATTACCATCAAAGATTTCTCTGCTGGTGTTAGATCAAGCATATATTTCCGGTGTAACATCTGCAATAAAAAGTAAATAAATTTTGAAATAGAGCTTTTCATTAAAAAGAAATAAAAAGATAAGACAACATCAAAAGGTTTTCTTTGATTTCCACCGCAGAAATGAAAAATATTCACTGAATTCCTCTGAAAATCCCACTACTTTTTCCTGTCTTAATGATCAACAGTGTAGCTTCCCTTTTACTTTCGTCTTTTCATGGAATGAATACTTGCCGCATACCAAGATCCAGCTGGTGAGTTTGTTGTTGGAATTGAGTTTGATTACAATGGTCAACTCAATCTTATCTTCTTTTAGAAGGAAGCCTGAATAATAAAAGTTTAAAAAAGAAGAGAAAATCATTGCAATAGTAGCTCAGATGTTGTATTCAGAATCTTCTAGATGATCATAAGGCTTGCAGATATTTTTCACTCATTAAACTTTGGAATTTCGAGGTGGTGGGTGTTATATCTACGTACTATTTTTATCATTTATCTGTTATCTTTGTTTAATGGAGAGAAATACAAAAATCCAGCTGTGTAATAAAAACAATCTACGCAAATACATTTCCTAAACATTTTGAGATGATGCTGAACTAGAGTATGAAGAAACTCCTTTTATTGCTTACACCTTCTTAGCGCAGCAATGTATTTGAAATGGAAACAAGGATACAAAAAATTAGAATAAGGTAACATATTTATTAGAATTGTAATCCAAGGGAAAAATGTTCTTGTGACGGTGTTCTTATAGGTATGTGTATTATGTAGCGAAATATGTTCCTACGACCTCAGAAATAGTCTGCTCTTGGTTGCAGCGCGAAGAAGTTTGCAATGGAAGTGAATTACTTATTTGTGGAGTTCCGACAGAGATCTGTGTGACGGAAATACGAGTACGTATGAGACAGAAATGAGAGTACATGTATGCCAAAGCGGGAGTAGACTTGTCCGTATTTACCGAGAGTCAAGATAAAAGAAAAGAGACCGATCGGCGCCCAGAGATTTTTATAAAAGTTGTATAGCGAATGGCCACACTAAGCTAGTGTGTATGTGTGTATGTATTAAGGGTAGTTCACTTTTTAGCATAATGAGCTGTTCCATCTGCCATATATGGCAGTATCGGAGATCAGTCGACGAATAAGCCTACGAGTCAGACCAGAAGAGCCGTTCCTATTGGTGAAGTATATCATTACTCTATCATTAATCCTATGTTCTTATTACTAACTGTCTCTCTCTTGTAAATACTCTTTCCTGTAAATATAACTATTTCCTCACATATCGTGGTTTGTCTTATTATTACTACTACTTGTGTTCACTAACCAGAACACAACATTCACGCTACATTGAAACTTTTTAAAAATAGGAGGATTAGATAAAAATTATCCCTTGACTAATTATATCAAAAATACATTGACACGATTGGCTCAAATGGTTGATACTCATTTTGATTTATTTTAGATATTATTTTTCTAGCAATTAAAAACCGTGCTTGAAAATATTCTGATAAATATTGTCATCTTATCTCTCAAGGCGAACTACAAATTTATAACCTACTGCGTGTTGCATTTCTGGAAAAAGAGATAGAAAGGAAAGATGATGACCGAGATGATAATAATGATGAAAGAAAAGATTATGATAAAAGAAAGAAAGTTATATTTCTTTTGAGACAATATTAAACAATCCTTAAACAATTCAATTCTCTGACTAGAAATTGTCCTTGTGCATTTTTTCATGAAAAGCATAATAGCCGACTGACTGTCCCATCGACATTATGTTCCTATTCGGGGTGTTTAACTAAAAAACAAATAAGGCCCTCCCACAGGGTTAGATTAAACATTATGTTTCTTCTTTTTTTTTTTTTCTTTCTTTTCGTGTTATTACTTGCTTCCTTGTCAGATGTGAATGCGACTTCATTCATTCATAATAAAACCAACGCTTGGGACTATCTTTTTCTCTTATTACGATGTAATAATTACTGATGCATTTTTATTATGTGATATGACAGGTATCATCTTGTATTTGCTATTTAGCTTTCTGCTTATGTATAATCAGTGTTTTATTTATACTTATTGAAAGGAAATATCTGTTCAAACGTATTTCAACTAGATAGATAGATAGATAGATAGAAAATGTGTGAGTGCTTGTGCACAAGCGTGTGTTTGTGTGGGAATACATATACAGGTAAGGCAGAAGTAATAGGATAGGAAGGCATAAAAGAAAGCAAAAACTCATAGTAAAGAATAATGTTTTTTATTGACTGTGAATATGTCAAATAGATAAAATCAGTTTTGCAGCGACAAATGTTTTAGTCTTTGAGATTTCGGAACATAAATGTTTTATGTCGAACTGAAGTTAAATTAACTGTTCAACTACAAAGTTTCCTGAACGCCTCTCCAACTTTATACCCTGGAGTGTTTCTTCTAGTAATATTTATCTTATTCCATTCTAATAGATATACGATACTCTATTAAAAATAACCAATGCAATAGACTAAAATTATATGTAAAAATCTATCTCCCAAGTTTAGATATAACCATTTTTTCCGATGTGTATGTATGTATGTATGTATGTATGTATGTGTCTATGTCTGTGTGTGCCTGTGTCTGTGTGTGTGTGTGTTATTGTATGAATAATAATAATAATGATAATAGTAATAAGAATAATGATAAATATTGAAAATCAAAACAATGCAGAGCCCATCACCACAAGACCAATGTTAACATAAGATGAAAGAAACAATGTAGAGTTAATAAAGAAATCAGATCCGAAAAGAAAGTGACATTTACCATCTGTAAGAAACCAAGAGAGGAAAAAGTCAGAGTAGAAACCGAATAAATTATTTCAAAATATCTTAACATCGAACATCATGAATTAAGTCATTTAGACTTAATTCATGCTGGAGCAAAAATAGTCAGTGACAAAATTGGTATCCCCCTAAATAACAAAACTGGATGGGAAATGAGACTAGAAGAACAAATAAAAAAACTACGAATAAAGTGAAAAGACTTATGAAGGAAAAAACCGAAAAAAGACAACAGCAGACAAGACTGATAAGACAACTCGAAGAAATGAGAAAAAATATTAATGAAAGAAAGGAGACTCCAAAGATACCAGGCCAAATTCAAGCAAAACTTACAAAACAGGAATTTCAAAATAACGAAAGAAAATTCTATCAGCAAGTCGGGGGAGAAATTATGATGGCAAATAAACAACCGGATGCAAAGTAAACAAAAATATCTGGAGCAAATTATGAAAACAGAAAGTATATAACATAATTATGGATAAACGACATGAAAAAAGAACTGCAAAGACTTGAAGAAGGCCGTAAAGCGGACCTGGACTCGCTAAGAGTAACACTTAAGAAAGTACCAAGCAAAAAAATATCTGGCCATGATGTCATGCATTCATTCTATTTTTAAGAATTCATGTCTATCCAAGACATATTGTCTTAGCAAATGAGTAAACGCCTAGATGAAGCAAGAACATACGAATGGATAATAAGAGAGAAAAATACTTTAATCCAAAAAGAACCTCAAAAAGAAGCCATTCCCAGCACCAACACAGATCGATAATATGTGTACCTATGATGTGACGAATTCTAACCGCACCAAGAGGAGAAGAAATATAATACTTGCTTGTATGCTGCGGACTTTTTCCAGACGAACAGAAAGAATTCCGTAGGAGGACAACAGGAACAGATGACCTACTACATATATAGATCAGGACATCCTCAAGGGGATTGAAACAAGGCAGAAAATATAGCCAGGGTATGGATAGACTACAAAAAACCAACAATATTGTCCCACAGACTTGGATAATAAAATGTCTGAAAATGTTCAAAATATTAGACAAAATCATAAATTTTATCACGAAAGCCATGGAAAACTGAAAAGTAGAATTAACAGCAAGAGGACAAATGCCAGAAAAGACTAAAACAAAAGAATTATCTGCTATTTTTTAGCAACAATGCCACTCAATTATATACTTAGGAAATACTCAGGTGGTTACAAATTTACAAAGTCACAGGAAAAAATAAACACTTTATGTATATGAATGATATCAAGGTATTTGCTATGAATGAAAAATAACCAGAAACCCTGATACAAACTATAAGAATATACAGCCAGGGCATAGAAATTGAATTTGGCATTGAAAAATATGTCATGTTCATAATGAAAACCTGGAGAAGAGAAACAACGGAAGGAATAGAACTACCAAATGAGGAGAACTTCAGAACGCAGCTTTAGAGCAGAAATATCGTGAAAGGAATAAAACACCTTAACAGTACACACTTTGTAAGATACTTTGGACTATTCTTAAAATGGATAAAGGAGAAACTGATACAATTGAACTAAAGGTCAAGGAAATTAATGACAGTGCACAAGGCCTTAAACCTGAAATATGACACAGACTCCATACGTCAAGAATGAGAGAAAGAACTCACGAGCATTGTGGATTGCGTAGAGGCAACAATTCGAGGACTCGAGAAATACACACAAAAAAGTAAAGAAAGACAAAATATAACAACAAGTAATAGCAATGTCAACATAATGACACACAGTAAAACCACAATTTAGAAAACAAAAATTGGAAGAAAAACAATTGTATGGATACTTCAAGAGACAAACTGGCGGGATTGCACACGAGATGATCTTTTAATAGCAGTACAAATTTATTCCAAACAGTGAAAATAATACTCGACAGAATAGCAACCATAGGTTATGAGGAGACAGATATAAAACGTTTAACCATATAATAACTACATCATTCTCTGGGATTTTGAGACACAAACTGATCACCCAATCTCGGCTAGAAAGTTAAATCTACTGTTAGC
The DNA here is from genome assembly GCA_963585895.1 of Sepioteuthis lessoniana. Classification (NCBI taxonomy): domain Eukaryota; kingdom Metazoa; phylum Mollusca; class Cephalopoda; order Myopsida; family Loliginidae; genus Sepioteuthis; species Sepioteuthis lessoniana. The sequence continues at coordinate 10,096 of CAUZXS010002579.1, read as the reverse complement.
AAAAAATAACTTATCATTTAGAAGAATTTGCCGTTCCAGCGGAACAATGAGTGAAAATAAAAGAAAGTCAAACGATAGACAAATACTTGAATTTTGCGAGAGAGCTGAAAAAGCTGTGGAATGTGCGGGTAACTGCGATACCAGTTGTAATTGGAACAGTTCCGAAAGGCTGGGGAAAGAGACTTGGTGCACTTGGAACAGTTCCGAGAGGCTGGGGAAAGAGACTTGGTGCACTTGGAACAGTTCCGAAAGGCTGGGGAAAGAGACTGAAGGAATGGGAGATCAGAGGAATAACTGAAATCATATAGACCGCAACATTGTTAAGATCAGCTCGAATACCGAGAAGAGTTCCAAAGACCAGAGGTTACTTTCTGCCACTTAGACTCAAGTGAAAAACTACCAGCTAACGCTGGTGTGAAAAACTCACAAATAATAATAATAATAATAATAATAATAATAATAATAATCCCAATGCATGGAGACTTACATCCCAGAAATGACAATACAACGACTTGAAGACTACATAAAAAAAACACAGAGGAAGACTGATTACAGCCACCAGAAACAATACAGACAACACAAACATCAACAGAACAAAAATCACCAGAAAACAAAAATGGGAAGAAAAATGACTATGGACATTTCAAGCGACAAACAAACGAAACCTCACACGTGAAAACTTGGACATGGCTACAAAAAAGAGATAACCTGCTGAATACTGGACTTCACCGTTCCGGCTGATCACAAGATAACACTGAGAGAAAGCGAAAGAGAGTTATAAGTACATAGAAACTACAAGAGAACTGAATAAACTATGGAACATGAAAGTAACGGTGATACCAATTATAACTTGTGCGCTCGGTATAGTCACCAAAGGATTGGTACAGGGACTGGAGGACTAATTTCCCAGAGGACGAGTGAAGACCATTCAAACTACACCATTGTTGAGATTGGCTCTAATGCTGAAAAATGTCCAGGAGATTTGAGGAGACTTGCTGTCACTCAAACTCCAGAGAAAAATCATCAGCTAACGCTGGTGTGAAAAACTCTGAAAAGAATAAAATAATAATCCAAGCTTTTCATAAGTTAAAGAATTTCGAAAACGACATTTGAATGGAGAAATACAGAATATCAAAAATATTCTATCGAACTGATGAAAAACAAAACTTGCAAGCTATAAACACAAATATGAATATCAAGATGCGTGCGTACATGCAGGCGAATCTTAATCATCCGAGTTTTTTATATCAGCGTTTGAGGGTAATTGTGTGTGCAAGGTTTCCTTGTAGACACCACATAATATCCATCTCGCTAAATGCTTTCCGATCTTAAGATCTACAAAGACTTGAGATAAAGCTGTCTTGGCAAACTATCTTCTCTCACACTATCATATGTACCGCTTCAAAAAAGTCAGGTTTTCACGTCAGAGTATTGCAACTGCAGGTAGTTCCTGGCAAATTCCCTAGTTACAACATATACCCTATTTTAGAATCTCCTTTCGCTACAAGCACAAAGACGTCATATACACACACTCTCATACACACATCTACATACACACACACACACACACACACATATACACACACACGTATATATATATATATATATATATATGTGTGTGTGTGTGTGTGTGTGTGTGTGTGTGTGTGTGTGTGTGTGTGTGTGTGTGCAGTGTTTGCCAATGTTAAATACTACACATATATATAATGCATCATCTCGTTCCAAATTAGAATCTTATTCGATTACTTAAAACATTAGTTCAGGATTAATTTACTAATGTACTTTTGTTCGGACATGCACACACATCCAAATAACCCATACACATACACACACAAACACACATACATATGTTTGTGTATATGTGTGTGTTTATGGATATAGAATTGCATGTTGGTATATATGTAAATATATTTACGAGGATGGATCTCTACTGACATTGAATTTTTATCTGCAATTCTTTATATATGATATTTAATTTGTGTTTAATTACGAAACGTTGGGTTATGAGCAGAGACAAGTCAGCAGGTCACGTTGTGAAGTTTTGTTGTATTGAGGAAATCCTGAGACTTACTGATGATTATGCTTATAAAATAAAATCAGTCATATATATGTCCATCATTCTATAATAAAGCTTTAATTTTAACGTTTCTCTATGCACACTGGATTTGCAGCCATCACATAAAGAAAATCATTGTATGCTCGAAAGGTTAGTTACATAATATCATAAAGTAATAAATGATTCTACTTATAATAATAAGTATGATGATTATGAGAACACATTTACGTTTGTAATAGAAATATGTGGGGGTGAGTATACATAATTTGGCTTATTTGAAATAATCTCACAGCTTGTTTAGTTGTCAGTTCTTCAAATGCGACTATGTCAAACTTATCTTGAAACTACTTTGTACACATATGTTTATCATGAAAAATAATAGCATAACATAAGATTCTGATGCGCACTAATTACAAAACATTAAGGAAGCATTCCACTAGATTTTTAAATTGTAATAGATAATTTATTGTTCTAATTAAAAGCTCTCAAATGTTGCCCTTGTAGCAAATATAATATTATTCGATTATTATCTATATATTTATTGCCATCAATGATTAAAATGTTGTCGAAAATAAGTTGGAGGCAAATATATATATATATATATATATATATATATATATATATATATATATATATATATATAAAGATTGTTGATGGTCCTACGAAAGAAAGGTCTTTTTTGTGAAAAGGTCTGTAAATGATTTCAAATTTAGTATTAAGGTTTTTTTTATTATTTTCTATGTTTGTGCGCTACACGTGCTTCTAACATTTTAGTCGTCTTCAGGCAGTGTTTGAATTTTGGATGTATCAAATTTCTTTTATCATAAATATTGTTTTGCTAGGTTGTTTCGATTATGTGTTCCGTAAATGTTCCATTGGAGTTGATTGTCTGGGAAGATTTTAGGACATTTCCTCAATGACCTTCTTTGATCTTTCCCTTCTTTTTTTACCACGAGTCTATGTAAATGTTTTTTAATTATTTCTGTATATATCTGTATGCATTCTGTGTGTATCCGTACATGTGAATGTGTACGTGCGCCTGCATGTTTGTACACTCATTTATACATACGCTCATACACACATATTTTCAAGAGAATAGGGTGGATTTTTGGTCTTTTTGTAAATGACCTTCTTTGTTCTTTCCCTTCTTTTTACATCTAGTCTATGTACATGTTTCGGTTTTTTATATTTTGGTAAATATTTGGGTAACATTAAAAATTTATATAGCTTACTTAAAAACATACTAAAATAAAATTCCCCAAAAAGCACATTTTTAAAGAACTACTATTTTTAAACATTCTCATTAAAATCAAAATGGCCAAATTATTACTGATATTTCCAACAAACCCACAGATACGCAACAATAGCCCCACTTCAAGAACCATCATCCCAAAAAACTGCGTAAAATCCTTTGCATCCTATCACGTAGGATCGGCACTATAGACAATAGTTTAAAAAACAACATCCAAGCTTGCCTAGAAGAATTACGCGTAACCCTCCACCAGAGGGGATACCCCACAACAGTAATAATTTATTCGCATTAGCAGAAAAAATACCAGTAGAAGAACTACAATCACCAAAAAAACATTGCAACGAACAACAAAACAACCAAGAACTATTCATAGAAATATCAAAGAACCTAGATCAATTAAACAACTGTGACAGCATTAAAAATATATTAGACACAACAAAAATCATTAGAAAAAAATCGACAGCCAAAAAACTTTAAATACATTCTCATTTAATGTAAATTTACAGAACACAAAACATATGGAGTTTCAAAATGCAAAAAATATAAGATATTGACTAGATTATATAATCATAGAAAGAAAATTTTATACCTTCGAAAACCCGAAAATAACATTGATGATAAATAGAAATTTAAGCTGCAGTAAAAAAATTGAATCCAGTAGATTCCATTTGGGTTGATATGTTAACAAAATTCCAGGACCTGTCCTTTCATATTCTTATGATACGTCCATTTTTCATCACAATCAAATGCATGAACTAGAATGAAATTTACATAGGTTGCGTACAAGCATTCACCAACAGAATCTCTTAACCGAAAAACTACATTAAATTACCAGAAAATAAATATTTTCATATATCAAAACATGTTTATGAATGCAGTGCTGGAAACTTTAAAATAGTGCCAATATACCAGACCGATGCCATTACTCCAAATAAATGGAAAAACTTCCTAGAGTTAAACCAACATTAAATAGGGTTTAGCTTCATGCACGCATGCACACACGCATACAAACTCACACATAAACCTATACACACACCAACTAGCTTAAAAACACATCTATGTACGAGTGTGTATACATGAGTATACATATATATACGTGTGTGTAAACACACAAACACACAGAATATATACATACATCTACACTAGCATAAAAAACATTGATATAGATTAGACGGAAAAAACAAGGGGAAAAACAAAGGTTATTCTGAAAACGACTAAAAATGTTCCCAGAGAATAAATTCCAATGGGATATTCACAGACACAAAAGCTGTAATCAAACAAAATCAAAACAATCTTTACTATAAAATAAATCTAATTCATCCAAAATTCAAACACCGCAAAAAGATGACTGAAATGTTCGAAACACGTGTAGCACACAGGTATTTGAAATAACAAAATACCCCTAAATACCAAATTTTAAATCATTTGCAGACCTATTCATTTATATATATATATATATATATATATATATATATATATATATATATATATAATTTTATATGCATACGTACATGTATATGCATATAAAACTGTGAATAAATATTTAGCTCTTGCAAAGTCTTCATAATTTTTTCTTCCAAAATCTTTCATTTATTTAAATTCATATTATCATTCAGCCATCAAACTGTTTTCGCTGGCTTTCTTTCACTTTCCATCATCTGGGCTTGTTTTGATTCAAAGAATCTTTCGAAAAAAATTTTTCTTTTGAATTTGTTAGAACTACCGACTAGAAAAAGCGTATTGCATGAGTTCAAAATAAGTGATGCTCTGCGAATAATATGTCAGGATGATACACAGCATGTGGAAGAATGTCCCATTCCACGTTTGATCATTACCTGCTTGAAGGACGGATATTGTCACACAGCAAAATCACCGGTTGAGTTCACTGCGTAGAAAAAGAACTTTTCTCTTTTAATGCATCTTTTAAACGAGACAATTTATCATTTTAACATTATGCAATAATTATTTGACCAGATTTTATCCATTTATAATAAAGAATTCACTTGAATTCATAGAAAAAGTAGAAAACTTTTTCTCCAGTAGATTCCATTTGGGTTGATATGTTAACTAAACTCCAGGATCTATCCTTTCAGATTCTCATAATACGTCCATTTTTCATGTGTCTATTATATTCATTTTTTTTTCATTTTTGTTGCTACGCAAGAAAAGCAAGTATTTAAACATTGACTGCTTATCTCTTCAATACGTTCATGTGAATATCCTTTTCATCGTTTCTAAATATTCCCTATAACTTGTGAATCATATTCCACAGTTGACTGATTATACAATCAATAAAGGCTTAACTTCGAACAGACATATAAGTTGCTCTAAAATTTATAGAAAAGGACAAAAGGAGACTGCCATCAACCTAATATATACCGGATGCCACATACGTTGAAATGCATTAGTTCTTCTCCTGAATACAATACTCAGGTAGCCAATAACGTTTTGTAAAAAAAAGTTATGCGTAAAAAATTCCTCCACTTACGCTTAGGTGACACTGGCTCTGGGGTAAGATATCCGACTGACACAAAGTCAGCTGGGTTTCGATCTTGGCTTGAAGCATCTCGCAATCTAGCCACACTGAAGATTTGTGATACAATGAAACAGTCTGTCTGTTGATGACAAGATATATATATATATATGTATAATCAAAAGTATTTACAAATATTATGTGTTGGGTATCACCCACCTTTTTCCACACAATGAACTAGTCCATCTTCCACATATAGCAGTAGCTATTAATACCAGGGCAGACAAGAAGGTGAATAGCAGCTTCTTATAGGAATAATATTAGAGCGTTGGAGACAGGAGATCGCACTAGATCACCTTACTTGCTACCGTAATAACGGAAGCCAATGCTATCGTTGGACTATATCTTTATTCTGTATTCACTAATCCTATGTTCTTGTCTACTAATTGTCTCTCTATTGTATATACTTTTTCCTAAGAATATATCTCTATTTCCTCTCATATCGTGGTTTGTCCTTTATTTAATATTATAAGCGTTCACTAACCAGAACGCAACATTATGCATGTACAATGAACTGGAAATTAATTCAGAAAAATATATGAAAAGAGTATATCTATCATGAAAGAAATATTTATTGAAATATCTATATTATAATCTTCGGATTCTTGAATAAAAACACAATAAAACTGGTACATCGAACTGACTTTATTCAATAGTATTGAATCTATTTCCAAGTTAAGAAGAAGACTAAGATTTTCCTTTGCACTTACTCCGATCGTTATAATTTTTCTAGGAAGATAAATAAATGTTAATTAGAACATTTTTATGAACTTTTATTATAATATAAATGTGACTCAGTATTGAGCTGAGTGACTATCGAAAGTTTTGACTTATCAATTACATTATTGAATAAGTATTTTATGATTTTTCGTTCTTAATTTATTATCGGAGTTAATTTCATATTCTATATTAAAATTGTCTTATGAACAAGTATTTTGTTGTTGTTGTTGTTGTTGTTGTTGTTAGCGTATTTGTATTTTTGTTCTCGTACAGGGCTTTTACGAACGAGGCAAATGCAGTTAAGATTAAATTGTAATCCTCATGATACAAAATGTTTTTTCCGGTAAAAATAAATTAATATGTATATATAAAGTATTCCTATTTTCCCTCGATAGAATCACATACACGTTCATACATTCACGTTCGCACTTTCACACACACACACACACACACACACACACGTCTGCGCATGGACACACACACACACACACACACACACACACACACACACACACACACACACACACACACACATATATATGTATGTATGTATGTATGTATGTGCAATAAGTACCTCTCCAGAGATTTTCTGTATCGGCCTTTGATAAATATTCACTTTTGCAATCAATAATATTAATGTATAAATATATAATAAACAATATATATGAATACACGCACACATACATAAATATATGAATGTATACATGTAAGTATCTAGGTAGGTAGATAGATAGGTTGGTATAATGAGTAAAATGTGCATATTCACATATGCAAGGAAATTAATGACATTACCACATATCATAAGTGCATATGTGTTTAGACGCTACGCATTTTCTAACAATTTATCCAATAAATGAAGCAACCAGTCAAGAGATATTCATATATGTTTATCAATCAATCCATGTATACAACTGCAGAAGATATTGACACTTGTTTTAATGCCTAACGAAATCTAAGTTTTGATAAAGAAAACATGAAATACCCTAATGACTAACGCTTCAGAGATATGTATACTAAAATATTAATTCACTTAGCTGAGCTCCCTTGTTCCCCAAGCGAAAACAACAGCACAAACACCGACTTTCACTTTCATTTCCACTTACACTTTCTCTTTCAGCTGCTTTTATAGGCTAAATCATGAATTATTTCAGGCTATTTTGTCTTTATTATAAACTGACACAAAATGAATATGATTTTGTAGATAGGACAATGGAAGATTGAAACAGGAGAATGGGATTGTCAACCAGTATCTGCTGATATTTTCTCTGCTGTGACTCTTGAGAGACAAAAATGAATTTAAAAAATTGAAATGAAATAAAAGGAACGAAGTGGACAGAATTAGACTGAAAAGAAAGCGAATGAAGTTAATCCATTAAGCAGAATCTTCATACGATGCTCTTTTTTATGATGTTTTATTGACTATTCGATGGTAGCGACCATTTTTATTAAAATATAAACGATATTCCAATACAAATTCAAAAGGTCGAGATAGTTTCTATTGGAAAAAAAATTAATCTTCCTTTATAATCAGAATTTCCTCGAGGTTTCCAGTCAGCTTTTGTGTTACTCTAATAATGTTAGAAATAACACTTCTACAGAAATATATTTTGTCCATTTTAAATTGGGTTTTACCAAACTTTGAAAGTTTAACATTGTTTATTTTATTGAAAATATGCAAGTATTTAATATTTCATCTGCTCAGGAATGGTCGTCATGAAAAAAACCCTAGACATTTTATAGGTCTTTCACTCTTTAAAATATATCATAGTAAAGCTTTCTTTATTTAATCGTTTTCTACGGAGTCCATAATTTTCTGGAGAATGTTATTTAATAGAAGACGAAGGCAAGATCTCCCTCATTCTATTCTGGACATATTGCGCCATTCTAATCAGAGAACTACGCCAAAAGTACGATATCTGTTTCAAATGAAGTTCCAAACAATTTTATCGTCGCTATTTCTTTATGTCACATTTGGATTGTCAAGTTGTAACACTTACACCGTGCGTTTGAAATATCATTTCTCTATGGATATAATAGATCTTTCGAAATACATTTGTTGTGTTTAGAGTTTATTAATGGATATCAACGATTCTAAGCTATTGAGATTCTGTTCTATATTTCTCTTATACCGAATTAGCTTAATTTACTAAAGGTTTCACAGATGGGAAAATAAAGGCTTTTTTCATTCAATTAAAAGATTCTAGTTTCGAACATGTTACTCGTGTTATGCTTCTACAGTTATAACTTACATTTCATTCAAAACAATAAATGAAGCAAATATAAAAAGTAACTAAAGAATATTTTTCCGAAGAAATTTTTAAATTCTGACTCAAGCAAAGAAAACTGAGTTGAAAAAAGTAACTATATATGAGTAATCATATATATATATATATATATATATATATATATATACTCATATGAACTGTCAGTGTTTTACAGATGTAAAGATAGATTTTCACCAAATTTTGTAGTAATTTTGCAAGGCTGAAATTCACATATCAACGGGTACGACTTGCAGCAATTCATAACTTCAATAATTAATTCCATAAATCAATGATTTCTCAATTTGCCAACCTGACTGATGCGGCTGACTTCAGGGCCTGTCGGTAAAAATATTTTGGATACCTTCCCAGGGGGTAAATTGACTGTCATTTTGAAAATGAAAGGAGATTAATATTAAATTCTAATTATAGAATTATTTTTCCTTATCTAGTTGAAATTTGAAATTACTTCGACACCTGATGAAATATCCTCAAACTAGAATGATTTTTATCACACAGTTCTTCATACGATATTTAGATGAAGGATTGGAAAAAATCCTCAGATATATTTTCTTCAAAGAAACGATACGATAAAATTGTTAATTTACGCGTGAAAAACAATCAAAAGGCGCTCTAGAAAATTAACAAAGATTTATGAGAAACATCTGTTGTTAATGATAAATTATTTTCTGCATGGGAAAGATCATCGTGAACATGTGCATGTATGACAGCAAACTGCTCTAAGTGTAAATAATTTTTTATTGTTGGAATTTTAAAAAAATGGAAGGACTACCTAGTTGGTTGGGTGGTTGGTTTTTATGGCATATCTACCCTTGTAGGTTATTTAATGCCAAATTCCATTTATATATATATATATATATATATATATATATATATATATATATATATATATATATATATATATATATATGTATTCATAATTTGTAAAATTATTAAATTAAGTCAGAGCTCATTTGTTTGCATACAGTCAAATGTTTTCAAGTATTGCTATCTCCACAAATATTTTCCATTTGATATTAAATATTTATTTTCCCACAATTAAATGGTTTCAAGTATTGCTATGTAGCACTAACAATTCAATTTGGCATCAGTCATTTGTTTACACTCAGTTAAATGGTTAAAAAGAGTTAAATAGTTTCAAGTATTGCTATGTAACACAAACAATTTGATTTGACATCAGTTATTTGTTTACCTAGAGTTAAATGGTTAAACTATTCTATTGACCCATAAATGAGATCCTAACAGACTCTACC